>CABFVX010003822.1:0-75720 GCA_902151425.1 Timema shepardi | reverse complement strand
TCTTTCAAGTTGGGAACCACTGCAGTCTAATCTCTGCTTTCATCATCTCTAGAACATTAGTATGATATATGAATAGTCCGGACGTATAATAAGACGCAACTCTTTATTTTAAAAAGTTTTCTTTTAAATTAAAGTCAACCAGAACTGTGTGGTTTTAGTATGCATTTCCCTTTATATTTACCCCGTAATGAGACCAAATGATTAATTATACACCTACAGTAACCCCGTGGCTTCTTTGGTGCTGACTGACAGCTCACAGCTGACTTCTGACAGTCATTATTTAGGTATATACCTACATTTTTGACTGTCAGAAGTGACAGCTGATAAACACATGTTTTTGCAGATCATATAGCTCGGCGTAGGGATACGTAATTTGATCTGGTAACTTTTTAAAGCTGTCAGTCAGCACCAAAGAAGCCATGGGGCTACTTTACGTCTGTGAGGCCACGGTCTAAGTGTCAGGCTCATATAGTCTGATTTGCCAGTGACAGGTATGTTGGGTTCGAATCTAGACAGGGTGTACTAAAGGTGTTTTTTCCTAAATTTATTATCAATTTCTTTCCATGCAAATACAGGTACATCTCCTCTCAAAAAATACCTTCCTCATCTCTACCATATTAACTTAGTATATATGCCTATAATCCGAAAGGGTAGATAGACGTGGAGGGAAACAAATTCTACACTCTCTACTAAAACTTCAAACAAAATTTAATCGTCTAAATTCTCTGTGGTTTTTTTTAAACCAAAGTTCGCCCAATCTGTAATTTGGTAAAGTTAAACGAGAAACCGTCCAATCAGAATTCTGGTCGTGACATCTGCGACTGTTGACATCGATTGTTCTAGTCGATACAACGCGAGAAAGTTTCGAGAGAGGATGTTTTTGTTGAAAGAGAAGGGTAGGAAGAATTAAAGGGGAAAGAAAGAAACTATGCTAGAGACACGCAACGAGAAGAAGAAAATAAATAAAACAGTGGAACTTTGCCCAAATGGCGGCCATAAACGTTGAATTATATGAAAGAGAGATGGATAGAGCTAGGTTGTTAGATCGATAGCGCTGCTCTACAATTGAACTCAATTACACGCAGAATGGACTACTGCCACGGCGCTTTAACAAATGTATATTATACATGTGTGTGTGTGTGTGTCGTGCAAGCAGTAGGGCACGGGTGTGAAACAGGCTGCGTTCTGTCAGGGGCACTCTACAAAATGCGTGGACATTTCTGGTAGACCTATAGCTTATGCATGACTTGAATCTTTTAGATTAGAGCATTTAGTAAATGAGTCTAGTTCACTATATTTAGCATCTAGATGTTTAGATCCACATCATATGTAAAAATGTGAAAGCTTCGAAACACACCCCATGACGTAGAAAGAGCCTTTTATTAACTAACAACTTTTTTTTACTGACAAAATTAATAATATCTTACTATATATTATTTATCAACGCGTCTTACTACCCGTTTGGGATGTACGCCTATGCACTAATAATTAATTTAAGGGGTTAGGAATGAGGACGGTTGAATTTATAAGAAGTGTACCCACATTTGCGTAGAGGTAGAATGGAAGACAATTTAGGAAAAACCACACTCAGTGCACCCGAATGGGATTGAACCCTAATTTTCCCGTCATCAGTAGCCGGTTTATCTCGAGAGTAATGCCTTAGACCATGCGGCCACCGAAGGGGTTTTTACTATATTATTAGTGGTATTTTATAAATATTGACGACACCTATCAAAAGTGACATATGCAGATCACATGACTTGACGTATGAATACGTGAAAGTAAGTCTAAAAATTCATAACTGTCAGATAGGGCCCTTCCTATGAAAATTGGACTGTAGTAGTTTGTGAACTATCAACAAAGTTACTCATCTTTCAGAATAAAACTAGTCCCCCATCAATGATTAAAAAAACATCTGTATGGGTTTCTTGTCATCTTTCCAAATGAATGCCGATGCAGTTTCTTAAGATACCCATCTCTCTCTGACACTGATAGTCAATTTTGACATAAAATTAGACGGCTATTAACTTTTGGTTAACGTACTGTATGTTTTTAGTAGTTTATAGAAAATCACATTCTAAGTTTCATATATATATATTAAATTTAGCGTAATGTTGAACTTTAAAGGTGTGGGTAAATGGAATGCGAGTAAAAGTGTTTTCAAATTTTATATAAATACTTTTCTTGGTCAAAATAAATTTAAAAATTTGCCAGTAGAAGCATAGAGTTTAGTGTTATTCACACGTTGACTTCATAAGCTCTTGAATATCGCTGAGGAGTGTCCTGTAATTTGATGACAACTTTTCTCTTCATTTAAAAAGTTTGTTACTTAATGCCACTATGCTCATGAATCATGACAGATATTCAACAACTTTTGATGTCGCCATGTTAATAAAATTGAACTCTTTGTTAGTATTGAAGAATTTATTTGGTTTATCTTATCAAAAAAATGTTTTGCTATAAAAACTGCAAAAAACACGGGCCTTAACTCTCGTTCCCTCGCTCCCACCTTAACAGTGAAACAGACAAGACGATACTGACGCCTATATTGACTAGTATCACTCTGCGCCGACTAAAAGAATACTCATAAACTCTTTTTGAGTTTCCCCAATTTTCATACAAAATAGTGTCCAAATGAGCCAGTTAGATGCGATAAAGACAGATGTGTGCCGCTCTTTTGTCCCCATGCCCACAGTTACACGTAAAACTAAATTAAACAGCCAAAAGGTTAGCTAGAGAACAAACCCGTCCTTTAGACATGTGGCTACTTGAAACTAGCTCTATTAACCTTAATAACTGTCGTACAAGGTTCTATAAGTGGCTGTCCTTCTGTACGTATCGCGTGTGTATATTATGTTGCCGGACAAATAGTGTCTCTCTTGGGTGGGATAAGAAAGGATATGAAGGGGAGGGGGGAAAGAACTCCTCGCAAAATGTCTCCAGAAATACGACGCCAGGGTGTAATTTTATTTCTTGCAGCTCAGGTGCCAGTTTTTTGTCGCTATAGCAGGGCATGGAGCTTGTGTTGGTGAGTGTAGATAGGTAAAGGGGGTGCGGGGGAGCGGGGTAAGGCTGGTGTATTCTGCAGTCAGTCACAAAGAAGAGAAGGAAGTGGGGGAGGGGATATATTACAACACAAGGAATCTCTTCCTTTCATTATTACCCGAGAGGTGTCAGTTTTATTAAATGTGATGACGTGATTTAGCGCTCTCTCTTATATGAACATTTTATAAGTTGACTTTAAATTACATACTTTTTTTAATTTATTTTAGGGATATAATTGTATCATATGCTACTTAAAGGCACCGTCTTCCTGACAAATGACCTAAATTGTTTGAGGTAGGCTAGATCTATGTTTCTCATAACTTACCCTAATCTCAGAACTTGAATATTTCGCGTGAAACTTTGTTGAAAAGGAGCTAATTTCACCTTGGAATTCATATTTTTAAAACCATGAACCTTAAATATTCAATTTTTAGTTGTATAGGTCTTATATGACTAAAAGTTTAGACACATGACTATACACTTCGCCTATTTTTTGGTGTAAAGCATAATTTTAAATTTACAAAACCCTTGATAAATAAAATGAGATTTTTGATAGTCAACAACACGTATCGGCGCCGCCTTGGACATGTCATTTTGATTATATTAATACTGTACTATTATTTTATATTTTATACAACCACTACTTGGCTATTATGGACGCATTTTACTGGAGATGGATCGAATCCTAAATTTCTAAAATCCCAAACATAAATTTTCTTTTTAATCTAGAATTCAAACTCAAGTCATCGAATCTTTTAAAAATTAAAAATTCTAATATTATCAAAATATTTTAAATTTAAAAGTTGTCAAAGGCTTGGTATCAGTGAGAAACGCTATTTTGCTTGCCATATCCGTTACGCCATAAAAAAAACTAAGATAACCCTATTTGAATAAATAAATTATAGAGTACAAATTTGTCCTGTTTCATGATATGGTTATTGTTCACAATTACACAAGTCTATATTACTATTATTATTATTATAATAATTATAACTTGCTAAAATTTATTAATTTCAAGTCGAAGCCTTCATAATTGAATTCAAATCTTTTTTTTTTTCAGATTCTTACGAATCTACAATCTCCGGAATATTCTAGGATTCAAACGTCCCATATTTAATTTTTATATTAAGAAACGATAAATTAGAATGCAACTGAATCGTATGGCGTTTATCTGCATTCCAGGATTAAATTAAGGGCACATTCAAGGAAACAACAGATACCTTAAACGCCTTAATGGCGTTTCACTTAAGTTTCCAAGAGGGGTGGTCCGAACAAAATATTTCCACACCCACAACTCCCCCCCTTTCATTTTAAAAACCTTTTCAGACAAGTAAAGAGGTAATATGCAGTTTGAGTAAGCTCGTTTGGGGGGTTGATTTACGAGAAGGAGGGTAGGACCACTATCTGAATATAGCTTTGTGAAAGCCGGCTGATTGACACTAGAAGACAAATAGGGATTTTTGTCTGCTTTCTAGTAAAATCATATTTAAACTTATCTGTTTTTAAAAATACCCGCTTGATCTGGATGTTGTCAGTCAGGACTGCACGTAGCGATCACCGTGTTGAAAGTCGGAAGCTCTCAAAATAAAGCACAACCATTTTAACCTGGAGGATTTTTGTCTGTGATCAACGTTCGAGACAGCCCACGTGCCAACGATGACCATATTTTGTATCTCTATGCAGCACGTATAGTTTTTATCAGAGTTCGAAGATCTGTTGAGGTTTAGATTAGTGAGAAACTATTTAGGAAAAAGCCGCCATCAATACACTCGGTGAATATTTGAATCCCTACCTCCCCTTCAGAGGTGAACCAGAGTATACGAGACTGACGGCTCTGTCCACGTTTTAGTCGGTGTGGATCTGAACAGCTGGGTCCATGCTCGGCCTCGGTGGCCGCATGGTCTGGGTCAGAGTGGTCCAACTGACGGCCATGTTCACTGAAAATGTGTCCTTCGCGGTTTCTTGGAGGAAAATTAAAGAGAAATCTTCGGTGACAAATGTGAAATAGTTAATGATTCAGATATATCTATATATATTTAAAAATATCATAATTGCATTTTATTTGCATTTATTTGATTTTTATGTAGAAGTGTATATTTATAATTCTAATGTTGGTTTTTTTTCGAAAGTGTGTATGTGGCCATATTTCATTATACATTTTTGAGAGATTGCTAAACTTTTCTAGAAGTAAAGTTTGAAATATTCTACCGACTAAAAATACAATGTATATTAGTATTGAAAATAATTTTTATTAGGCCTAAATTAAGTTGATGGTATTACTAAAAGTCTAAAATATATATTCGTCCCGCGGTGCAAATTGGTAATAAGATTTATTATTTGGGATGAAAACGTTGTAGCAGTCTAAGGCATCACTCTCACAACAGACTGGACTGCCGACGACAGGGAGATCGGTGTTCTAATCCCTGCTGTGTGTACATAGGGTGGTTTTCTCTAAATAGTCTTAAACTCTTCCTTCACGCCAATGTGAGATCATTTCCTCTAATTTTGAACTTAATCCCTAACTCATTAGCGTGATTACTACATAGGCGTATAGCCTGATCAGGTAGTAAGACTTGGTGCCAAGTAAACTGTTGCTACGTGTCTCTAAGTTGGTTCGAACTTTTGTCCTCCAAAGTCAGGGTCAGAGGATAGATACAGTGACACCTGGAAGCCCGTATCACGTTTGATTATCCGGGATATTAGATACAAAAACTACGTTCGAAATGGAAATTATATCAAAGAGGGGATTAATTTCTTTATTTGACAACAGAGAAATTGTATCAAAGAGGGGATTGATTTCTTCATTCGACAACAGATAATTTGTATCAAAGAGGGGATTGCATTCTTCATTCGACAACAGATAAAGTGTATCAAAGAGGGGATTGCAATCTTCATTCAACAACAGATAAAGTGTATCAAAGAGGGGATTGCATTCATCATTCGACAACAGATCAAGTTTATCAAAGAGGGGATTGCAGTCTTCATTCGACAACAGATAAAGTGTATCAAAGAGGGGATTGATTTCTTTATTTGACAACAGAGAAATTGTATCAAAGAGGGGATTGATTTCTTCATTCGACAACAGATAAAGTGTATCAAAGAGGGGATTAATTTCTTTATTTGACAACAGAGAAATTGTATCAAAGAGGGGATTGATTTCTTCATTCGACAACAGATAAAGTGTATCAAAGAGGGGATTAATTTCTTTATTTGACAACAGAGAAATTGTATCAAAGAGGGGATTGATTTCTTCATTCGACAACAGATAAAGTGTATCAAAGAGGGGATTAATTTCTTTATTTGACAACAGAGAAATTGTATCAAAGAGGGGATTGATTTCTTCATTCGACAACAGATAAAGTGTATCAAAGAGGGGATTAATTTCTTTATTTGACAACAGAGAAATTGTATCAAAGAGGGGATTGATTTCTTCATTCGACAACAGATAAAGTGTATCAAAGAGGGGATTAATTTCTTTATTTGACAACAGAGAAATTGTATCAAAGAGGGGATTGATTTCTTCATTCGACAACAGATAAAGTGTATCAAAGAGGGGATTAATTTCTTTATTTGACAACAGAGAAATTGTATCAAAGAGGGGATTGATTTCTTCATTCGACAACAGATAAAGTGTATCAAAGAGGGGATTAATTTCTTTATTTGACAACAGAGAAATTGTATCAAAGAGGGGATTGATTTCTTCATTCGACAACAGATAAAGTGTATCAAAGAGGGGATTAATTTCTTTATTTGACAACAGAGAAATTGTATCAAAGAGGGGATTGATTTCTTCATTCGACAACAGATAAAGTGTATCAAAGAGGGGATTAATTTCTTTATTTGACAACAGAGAAATTGTATCAAAGAGGGGATTGATTTCTTCATTCGACAACAGATAAAGTGTATCAAAGAGGGGATTGCATTCTTCATTCGACAACAGAGAAAGTGTATCAAAGAGGGGATTGCATTCTTCATTCGACAACAGATAAAGTGTATCAAAGAGGGGATTGCAATCTTTATTTGACAACAGAGAAATTGTATCGAAGAGGGGATTGATTTCTTTATTCAACAACAGAGAAATTGGGAACACTTTATTAACTTCATGTTAAATAACTATTCTCCTGTGTTTTAATTTTTAAATACGGTAAAACGTCTTCACAGTTCCCATTTCTTTTCTTTTTTAAGTATAATACAGAAACCCGAACCACAGCGCGACGTTTGGTTCGAGCTGTATTACCTCCCTAGCTAGGTACTATCCAGGGATGAAACACCTTATTAAGGGGTCTGTCTTCTGGAGCGTATACGTCATGGAAAACTTTCAGCTGTGTCGCTATATTTAAATTGTGGTTGGTTTTTTAATTCAAAATATGGTTTACTTTAAAATTAAGTTGAAAGATACCAACATTGCTCCATAACATAAACATCCTAACATTTTAAGCTGAATAAATTAAAAAATTATATTAGAAAATTTTAAATAAGCTTATTTTCAACGAAGTTTTACTTAAATTGCCATGGTTTTTTGATTAAGGTGTAAGGTAAAGGACACTGAATTTATCCTTCCCTAAACAAATGAAGTCATTTGTTACTATGGGCACAACAAAACTATTTAAGTTATCTGACTATTCTGTGTATGTGTGTATGTGTGTGTGTGTGTGTGTGTGTGTGTGTGTGTGTGTGTGTGTGGTTTTGATGTATGTAAACTGCATTCTAATAAGAAATGTCACAATGTGAGTCCTTTTAACTTTTGAAATACGGTGCCTTAAGAAAACTAAACATAAATCAAACATGGGTAAAGTTTAAACTTTCAAATAGGTCTCGCAGAATTTTCATAGTCGTTTCTTTATCCGCGTTTTACTACCCGTCCGGAACATACATATTTTAATCCCACAAATAATGTATGGATGAGAAAGGTAGAATGTAATCACATTTGCGTTGAGGTTAATTGGGAAATTGGTTAAGTAAAGCCACACTTGGTATCCCTGGTTGACATTTAGTCCGCACGCCCACCAATGCGGGTGGCACCAAGTTGTAGCTAGAGAAATACCACCCCCTCACTTCATCAAGAAGTGTCATCTCCGTCGGAAAGGAGTGAAGTAAGTTGTATCTGTGTTGACACTACTCTTTCTTCTGTTTAATTACTTTCCCAGTGAGTTCTTCTCTGCCCAAACAATCTTCCCTCTTCTCAGAACTTGTTTGCTCATCAAATAAACGTTCTAGATCCAATTAATTTTTTTAAATTTAAGTTTATCCTTTTTTAATTATTATTTAGAAATACATTTTATTGTGAACTTTGTTACTTTGTGCCATATATATATATATATCATAGCATTAAAATTCTTAAAAGTGTGAATTATTTAAACGTTAAAGTATAATTTCTCATAAAATTACATTTGATTTTAGAGGCTTATGTTGGTGTCTATAAACAGCTTACTAGTGATAAATATTTTGTCAATGTTTACAGTTTTACATTTGTTTGGTTAAACTTATATATATATACAAGGTATAGGTTAAAAGGTATAGGTTAAAAGGATAGTTAAAGAAAATGTACCTCCGTTTACATGAAAATAAGATGGGTAAAACCCCTGATAAATCACATGCATAAAATCACCCCCAGTGAACCTAATCTAGAGTCGAAATTAGACCTCCTCGTCACAAGAAGTCAAGTCTTTTGCAAGTGTGACGTCTTATATAGTGTGACCACTGATGTGGGTGAGAAAATTAAAGCTAAGAAGCTTCAAAATCATTCAAAATTATTTGACCATCTTACAAATTGTCCATCACGAACTTTTTTTTTTTTTTAATTTGAGGAGTGCTAAGATTTAAGTTTCTCACCGTTTTGTTACTCCAAGAACTGGGACATTTCAAGTTCATCGTCGTTGAAAATGAGCTACTGTTCCTTTTCAAAGACGTTTTGGAAATGATTAAACCTTAATGGAAGTTATTTTAATGGTAGAAGAACATTTTGAAACCCTTGCCTTCATTATGGCTTGAGCACTATTTTAAAGTAGTGGAGAACTTTATATTCATGGTGACCTGGTGGTCTAGGGGTAAGGTGTCAGACTTCTGTGCTGGGGGTCCGGGGTTCAATCCTCGGTCCCGGCATAGATTTATCCGATTACCAAACCCTTCCTTCACCTCTGACAAGACATCTTGGGAATGTGAGGAATGCCAGGCCTCCACCGTGGTTCAGATTCCACGTTAAACTGTAGGTCCTTCATTTAATCTCACAATAAACCCTACCATTGCACATTAGCGTAAGTGCGTATAACCCGAACGGGTAGTAAGACGCGGTGCTAACAATAATTTATATTCATGCGGAATCTGTAATACGTGTCAGCTCTATAGTTGTAAACCCCCTTAAAAAGTAACAAACGGTTGCCAGTTAAAGAAAATCTGTCTCTATGCAACACCCTACCCTACACCCTGTTTCAAACCTAGCCTAGAGTGGACCGATACCAGGGCGTACAGAGATTAAATGTATATTGTGTGGGACACTGTCCGAAGTGCTTACCTTACTCAGTGAACTTCGGTAGACACGATCACTGACCTCGGGACCACCAGGTGTCATAGGACCTATAGAATGGGGAGGGGACACAGGTACACCTACTACGAGGGATTAACCAATTAAATAGGTACTCAGACCTGTTAAATTTGATATTCTAGTCACTAAACTCTAGAAAACCAATATTGGACCATCGTCGGGGTTTGAAAACCCATATTTATTACACTACCGCCCATTCTCCCGACGTAGGTCTTCTTCTATAGGAACTCTCTAGGATGGAGTGTTGAACGCTGATTACATTTTTCTTAACAACAACTCCGACAACTTAACTCAATCGGAAGCGCTACTGGGCTAAGGATCCCGGTCTCGATTCCTGGCATAGCCAACATTTCATCATTAGTGAACTGTAGATTTTCCCTTCCTCTGCGATAAATTAATGGTCAGGGGCTGAATGTTGTGTCTTTTCTAGGCTTAAGTTGGTTTATAAGTCATGTTCTGCTATAATAAGTCAGTTCAGAAAGTGCACGTCAAGTATTTACAAAAAATCCCAAAATAAGATGGAGAGAAAGTGGTTTTTCCTACAATTGTTGTATTCTACAAATTAATAAGTACTTAGAAAATTGTAATTTTTATTTACTCTAGTTTTGGTTTTCCCTTTTTCATGACGGTATATATAATCATCATCAATACCTTATCCGTTTGTTGTACTTTATTGAATCCTCAGTAGGTAACAGGCTCAGAGAACCTTGTTTCGACCCCAGGTATTGGTAGGAAAATATATTATTTTTGTACTTTGTCCACATACACAAATAGTATAATAATAGCCCTGATTTCTTATGTTAAGTTAGTTTGTAAGCCATATTATCACAAACCACTTAGTCAAGAAAGCATGCGTTAAATAGTTGACATATAGAACTGGTATTAAAGGAGGTATTTAACCCACAATCTCTAAGCACAAGCATCAGTCGACACGTGACTTACAAATGATCTCTAACCTAGAACAATGTACTAACTAAGCGCTTAGCTCTAGAGCTAAGAAGTAATTATAATATAAAGCTGGTTGAGTGAGCACGAACACACATGATAAAATATTTAATCTTGTGTCTCAAATTGAACTAGCTTGTCTAATAACTTTCCACGAACCCTCTAGCTACGAGAACAGGTATAGATAGTTTCTAAAACACAAGTAGTCCGTCATGGCATTGAGAACTATGGGACCTTCTTCCTATTTGTTTAAATATCCTTTTAAACAAAATATTCTATAGCACCATTTTTACACTCCGGCATCGGAACACTATCGGGTATCTTTAAATACAACATTGGGCACTTATTGCCGAAATGATCGGCCTAAAGGGGAAAAAATTAGTATCGACACTAGATTACATTCATTAAGGTGGGGTTTTTTGCAGTTTTTATGGCAAAACTTTTTTTGACAAATTAAATAAAATATTTCTCCAGTACAAACATGGTTTAATTTTCTTCACACGGTGACCTAGAAATTTCTTGAATTTCTCTCAAGGAAGTTCTGGAAGATTTTAATGACATCTTTCTCTCTTCATTTAAAAAAATTGTTAAATAACGCCACCATGCTCATGACAGATATTCAGGAAAGGTTCATATTAACATGTTAAGAAAATTAAACTCTATATTTATACTGAAGCAATATTTTATTTATTTTGACCAAAAAAAATTGTTTTGCTATAAAAAGTGCAAAACACACTGGCTTTTCCTCAAGTCCCCTTACATCCCACCTTAACAAAATAGTGTACTCATTTGTTTTGTTAATTATTTATGTGTAATTGAATAGTAAATAGCTATAAAAGATTGATCTTAAAAAAAAAAGAGCTAAACAAGATTGTATTTCTGAAATTTGGTGTTCTGTTGTTTGCCTCTGTGAACCTTTTTGAAGTATATAAAATATTATTGACCCATGTCGTACTATGTACTGACTGTACACACGTCATGAGTCCACCACCAACAAATCTATTCATGTGGAATAAAGTGATGAGCTAAACAGCGAGTTAAGATGAATCGCACATTTAAACCAATGTTTATATTGTTTGTGTTATTTCCCATTATCATTGTTTTAAAATGGTATTTATCATTCAATAATTTTATTTTTCTCGTGTTACTCGATTAGTTTGCTTAACAAGCTATTTAATTGTTTATTGAAATCCAAAGTGATTTTAGATATCAAAGTGTTTGACTATAAGCTTTTGAATTGCGTATTTTTCAAGCACACACCACGGCGTACTTTTAAGTAAACAAGGTGGTACCTTTCAATTGTCACCTTTATATTATTAAATAATCTTCACACGCTAATAGAATTAAATTTCTGGTAACCCGCTTCGGTGGCCGCTAGGTCTAACGCACTACTCTCGTACCGAAAATTGGGAGATCGGTGTTCGATCCCGGTCGGATGCACTAAGGTAGTTTTTACTAAGTGGTTTTCTATTCTCCTCCCAAGCAAATTTTGGTGCTCTTAATCTCAATTAAACCTTCTTAATCCCTGACCCATTAGTGTAATTAGTACATAGACGTATGACTCTAACGGTTAGTAAGACACGGTGCTGAAAAAATAATTCTTGTGTGTGTAAAATGAGGCACATCCACATTAAGCGCTCTTTTTAAACATATCTCAGTTACATTAATATAATCAAAAGAAATATGTCAAGTTTACTTTTTTAACTTTTTCTCAACATTTTCATCATCCAGGAATAAAAGCATCAGTTAGGGAGACAAGAAATGTACTTATATATCATTACAACTTGATAACTTACTATCAGTACCCGGGCGTTGCCCGTGGTAACCACGCAATATATGTACTGCACGGTTACCCTTAGCAACTCTTTTCTTTCCTTCAAACAGACAGGAAAAAAACTCTATTTTGTTTCTTACAACCAAGTTTTTAAGTAATTTTTAAAGGTAAAATCTGAATTTTAAAATTCTGGCTTTGAAGTGTACATGGGCTACTAATTTTAAAATTTTGGTCGTCTGCGTGTGGTAGATATCGTGAATTGCTCACGAGAAACAGACAGATTCACAAACTCTTCATTTTATTAATAGAAACCCACCTCGATGGCGTCGTTAGCTAACGCGCTAGTTTGATGTTGAGCTAGACTACTGAGGACGGAAAGATCTAGGATAGAATCACACTTGGCTAAACTGTGGGGGTTTGTCCTAAATGGCTTTCCACTCTCCCACCGCGAAAATACGGGTTCACTTCCTCTATATTTAACCTTCCCAATCCCTCACCCATTAGTATAATTAGTTTTTAAGCGTATAACCTGAATGGGTAGTGAGACTGAGTGCTAATTATTATATTATTATAATTATTATTAGTATAGAAGAAGATAGAGGAGTACCGTTAAAACCAACTCCAATAACTTATAATCCTCGAATTCAAGTACATTTAAATATACATAATGTTTTAGTCTAATGATCTAGAATTGCATTCATCGTACATCAGGCGGCTGTATCAGAATTGTATTCATCGTACATCAGGCGGCTGTATCAGAATTGTATTTGTCGTACGTCAGGCGGCTGTATCAGAATTGTATTCATCGTACATCAGGCGGCTGTATCAGAATTGTATTTGTCGTACATCAGGCGGCTGTATCAGAATTGTATTCATCGTACATCAGGCGGCTGTATCAGAATTGTATTCATCGTACATCAGGCGGCTGTATCAGAATTGTATTCGTCGTACATCAGGTGGCTGTATCAGAATTGTATTTGTCGTACGTCAGGCGGCTGTATCAGAATTGTATTTATCGTATATCAATCGACTGTATCAGAATTATATTTAGCGAGATACATCAGATACAGGGTGATTTTGTTTTATCGGATAATTTCATAACGTCTGTAGAACAGTTATTTATTTATGTGTTTGTTTTCTACATACTTATTTTCCAAGATGTTAATTTGTGTTGTAATTGGTGGTCCTAATTGGTTTTGGTGCGAATAGTTCATTTCAGGACCCGACGTCCGCGGGTTCTAAAGGTCGACAAATTTTTACTTAGCGATTAAAATCCGTAACACAACGTATTAATATTTAAACTTGTTGATGTAAATATTTGTATCATATCTCGATGCGTGTTTAGTATTAACTCAAATACTTATTATTTGTGTTTACATTTAAGAGATACCACTTGAATACACCCATCTTAAATTCAAACCCTGACCCCTATATAATCAGCGAACCAGACTGGACAAGAGTGAAGTCTTATTAATAGAGCCACGTAATTTTATCTAAAAACTATAGTTACTTTTGTTAAACCATCAAACACAAACACACTTCGGCTAGCTTATGGTATAGAGCTTGCGGCTCACTGAATAGGATCGGAACCCTTCGAACGGAAACAGGTTTTATCGGTACAGTGGTGAACTGGCGTTCGGAATTCATGTCAGTCGGAAGAAAACAACCAATGAGAGATTACATTGAGGTTAATGATAGTAAGGAATATCAGCAGTGAAGAGGAGGCAATGATGGTTTCTATGTGCCTTTCTGCCGATGAACAGGAGGCAATGATGGTTTCTCTGTGCCTTGCTGCCGATGAACAGGAGGCAATGATGGTTTCTCTGTGCCTTTCTGCCGATGAACAGGAGGCAATGATGGTTTCTCTGTGCCTTTCTGCCGATGAACAGGAGGCAATGATGGTTTCTCTGTGCCTTTCTGCCGATGAACAGGAGGCAATGATGGTTTCTCTGTGCCTTTCTGCCGATGAACAGGAGGCAATGATGGTTTCTCTGTGCCTTTCTGCCGATGAACAGGAGGCAATGATGGTTTCTCTGTGCCTTTCTGCCGATGAACAGGAGGCAATGATGGTTTCTCTGTGCCTTTCTGCCGATGAACAGGAGGCAATGATGGTTTCTCTGTGCCTTTCTGCCGATGAACAGGAGGCAATGATGGTTTCTCTGTGCCTTTCTGCCGATGAACAGGAGGCAATGATGGTTTCTCTGTGCCTTTCTGCCGATGAACAGGAGGCAATGATGGTTTCTCTGTGCCTTTCTGCCGATGAACAGGAGGCAATGATGGTTTCTCTGTGCCTTTCTGCCGATGAACAGGAGGCAATGATGGTTTCTCTGTGCCTTTCTGCCGATGAACAGGAGGCAATGATGGTTTCTCTGTGCCTTTCTGCCGATGAACAGGAGGCAATGATGGTTTCTCTGTGCCTTTCTGCCGATGAACAGGAGGCAATGATGGTTTCTCTGTGCCTTTCTGCCGATGAACAGGAGGCAATGATGGTTTCTCTGTGCCTTTCTGCCGATGAACAGGAGGCAATGATGGTTTCTCTGTGCCTTTCTGCCGATGAACAGGAGGCAATGATGGTTTCTCTGTGCCTTTCTGCCGATGAACAGGAGGCAATGATGGTTTCTCTGTGCCTTTCTGCCGATGAACAGGAGGCAATGATGGTTTCTCTGTGCCTTTCTGCCGATGAACAGGAGGCAATGATGGTTTCTCTGTGCCTTTCTGCCGATGAACAGGAGGCAATGATGGTTTCTCTGTGCCTTTCTGCCGATGAACAGGAGGCAATGATGGTTTCTCTGTGCCTTTCTGCCGATGAACAGGAGGCAATGATGGTTTCTCTGTGCCTTTCTGCCGATGAACAGGAGGCAATGATGGTTTCTCTGTGCCTTTCTGCCGATGAACAGGAGGCAATGATGGTTTCTCTGTGCCTTTCTGCCGATGAACAGGAGGCAATGATGGTTTCTCTGTGCCTTTCTGCCGATGAACAGGAGGCAATGATGGTTTCTCTGTGCCTTTCTGCCGATGAACAGGAGGCAATGATGGTTTCTCTGTGCCTTTCTGCCGATGAACAGGAGGCAATGATGGTTTCTCTGTGCCTTTCTGCCGATGAACAGGAGGCAATGATGGTTTCTCTGTGCCTTTCTGCCGATGAACAGGAGGCAATGATGGTTTCTCTGTGCCTTTCTGCCGATGAACAGGAGGCAATGATGGTTTCTCTGTGCCTTTCTGCCGATGAACAGGAGGCAATGATGGTTTCTCTGTGCCTTTCTGCCGATGAACAGGAGGCAATGATGGTTTCTCTGTGCCTTTCTGCCGATGAACAGGAGGCAATGATGGTTTCTCTGTGCCTTTCTGCCGATGAACAGGAGGCAATGATGGTTTCTCTGTGCCTTGCTGCCGATGAACAGGAGGCAATGATGGTTTCTCTGTGCCTTTCTTCCGATGAACAGGAGGCAATGGTTGTTTCTCTGTGACCTTCTGCCGATGAACAGGAGGCAATGATGGTTTCTCTGTGTCTTTCTGCCGATGAACAGGAGGCAATGATGGTTTCTCTGTGCCTTTCTGCCGATGAACAGGAGGCAATGATGGTTTTTCTTTGCCTTTCTGCTGATGAACAGGAGGCAATGATGGTTTCTCTGTGCCTTGCTGCCGATGAAGAGGAGTTAATGATGGTTTCTCTGTGCCTTGCTGCAGATGAACAGGAGGCAATGATGGTTTCTCTGTGCCTTGCTGCCGATGAACAGGAGGAATAAGAAGCTTCAAAATGACTACGGTTGCACGATATCATATGCAGAACGTAAGCCATAGGGGAAATACTTGGCAATAAAAGAAATTATTTAAATTCTTATGAGTAATGAAATGTTTTGTGAACCATTACAACTGATTGATATAAGAAAAAAAGAAACCAACTGCAGGAAATGTCGATTTCCAAAGTATCGACTAGCAGCGACACACAGGTAAGAACTTAAACTGTTAAAATAATAACCTAGATAGCACAATATTTGATCTTGAATGTTTCTTAGTTCTTGGTGCACCGTTTAAAACAATGAGGCCAAATTAGTTGCTAGAGTTCAGGAAGTGAAAACGAATTCAAATGAATATTTTATTGAACATATTTAATTTTGTATTGGACACCAATAGTACACTTTGTAATTTTATCTTACCGTTTCTGGAAGTCTGGTGGCTGGCTTACATAATGTTCTTGAACAGGCTCAGTAGAAAGGATTTTGGGTTGAGGACTAGAGAGTAGTGGTAATTTAGGGTACTATTCGCAGTTTGGGTAGAAGATGGAGAGGGTACTTACATTTGGGGGAATATTGGGAGCTCGGGGTAGAAGATAAAAAGGAATTAATCGGATCGGAAAGAAAGCTTTTAAATTGTGTTGAATGGTCTTCAAATTCATAAGAATTTCTAGAAGCATAGCGAGATAATTAGTTGATCATTTGAATGTTTTAGACCAATGGGACCTAACCTCAATTTTTTGAAGATGATAAAATGTGTGAATAGTGCCCTCCATTGTTTAAAAAAAACTATAGTTAATGGTCTGGTGCTGGTGGAACCATGTGCTTCCTTTGGGACTTATCATACAAATAAGTTTTAAGTACCTATCTTGGTTCCAGACCTCTTACTCTCTTAACGGCAGGTGTCCACTCTGCGATGGTACTAATTGTTCTTCCACTTGTAAAGAGGAAACTTCCTCTTGGTTTCCATTATTATTATTATTTTCCTCACCACGTTGTTGTTTTCACTTTCTGTTTCGTCTTTATTACTGTCATCTGAGTGAGCTTGCAGATTTCTATTAGGTTTTCTTTGGTCAGCAAAGTGGGCTTTTAGGATATACATTTTGTTTCTCATATTTACAGGGCTTAATTGGCTTTATTTTTGACCACTAGTGGTTCTCTTCTTTATATGCCTTCCAAAGCCACTCTTAAAGATTTACACCTATTTTTCAGAGTATAATCTAAAAAATTACGATTCAAATACCAACAGGATGTCTTCCGGAATGATTAATATTTAATTAGATGAATGTAACGTGTTTTGTGTGCGTGAGTGAGTGCAAGCGGTATACGTGTGTATGTTTGAAAGTAATTGTTTGTAAATGTGTTTATTTATTTGTTATCATTAAAACCTAAATAAAAATATTTGTTTCATATTTCTTGGCCATGGTGGAAATTACAGTTCAACTTCTTTCAGCTACACGATGGATAAAACTACAGTTGGGTAAATCGTTAATATTACATGTTTGTCATTTTGGGAACGACTTTAATTTACCTGAGGGTAAGGAAGCTTGCTTGTAACTTGACAAGAACATGTGCTCAACAAAGGTAGGTTAAACATGCCACCATACAAATTCAAGCAATAATATATAAACGGTGATGTTGAAACTGTTTATGTATAATTTTGTATTAAAGGAAAAAATAAACAGTGTGACATTTGTTTTACGAATTTCCTTTAAAATCTCTGAAATTCTATCTTACGCATTTTCCTTCATAACACAGTCATAATAATGTTCGTTAATAATGTCATAAATTATAGTCATCGAAATACTTTTTTTTAACTAAACAAAAATCGCCGAGTAACAGGAAACGAAAATCAACAGCTGATGTATAACTGAGCATGAGGGAAGAGGATGATGCAATATTCCAATCCTGAGAACACATGCGCATAGCTTCGGAATCCTTCCAAATATTCCCTCTCTGGCAAACTGATTCGTTCCGATTCACTCTAATGTACCGCAAGCTTTGCAATAGACTGGGCTACCGATGTTGTGGAGTTTGGGGATTTGAATCTTGTTCGTGTTCGTGTGTAATAAGGATGTGTTTTTTTCATAAATGTTGTTCCACTCTCCCTTCACGCAAATTTAAGTATAAATACTCTATATTCAACCTTCCCCATCCTTAACACACTTTCGTTATTAGTAAATGTGCATACAACCCGGACTTAGAGAAAGGCGGTGAAATACAGGATGTTTCACTCGCTACCTGCCCATGAGTTTCCCTTACAACTAACAAAATAATGGACGCAATTCAATGAAATCTACTGTGGACATACTTTGGTCGACGGAATCACACGAGGGACGACGGCGCTACTCTCTAGCCTGTGTGTGACGCCTGCACGAAGCGAAGAACGATTGTGCTCGGGTGTAACACATCTTACTGTGCTGTTGCGGGATTGTCATCAGTCAGAGTATGAAGCGGTACACAGTGGAACAGCGCGTGTTTATTGTACGCACTACTGGAAAATTGCGTCAATAAAGGCGTGCCAGAGACAATTTTAAGTAAGTTTGGAGTTCAAAAACCACCGGAAAAATCTTCCATTCCATATCTGGTGAATATATTGGAAACCACGAGAACATTTTTGTATGGCCATGAAGGAGGATGTCCGAAACTGCCAGAAACAACTGTGCAAGAAGTTAAAAACAGACTGCCGGCCTCCCCGCAGAAGTCCTTGGATAAATGTCACAGGAGATGGGGCTTCCACAAGCACATGTCAACGAGCAGCAAAAATATACATACCGTGTTACTGTTACTCATGAATTGAAACCTCTGGACAAGCAGAAGAGACTCAATTACTGCCATTGGTTAAAGCAGTTTGTCAATGCACAACCGGAAATACTGAACTGCACGTGGTTCTCTGGCGAGGCTTGGTTCCACCTAAGTTGGTACGTCAATTCCCAGAATACCTGTATGTGGGCTAGTGAGAATCCTCACATCTTGCATGAAACACCCCTTCAGGATCAAAAGGTTGGGGTGTGGTGTGCTTTGTCACGGCGCCGCATTACTGGCACCATCTTCTTCCATACAACGGTGGATACCGCATCTTCCATGTGTTTGTGAATCAGTTGGACGACGAAGAACTCCATACTGGCTATTTTCAACAGGATGGTGCCACCTACCACACCTCCAATGTCAGCATGGCTGAAATGGTTTCCTTCTTTGAAGAATGTGCCATTTCTAAGGGATTTTGGCCACCGAGATCGTCTGACCTTACTCCACCGGATTTCTTCCTATGGGGCATGCTGAAAGGGATGAGAATGTGAATCACAACAAACCACGGACTCGCAAGGAACTGCTAAAAATAATTGTCGGGAAATTGAGGCTGTGACACCCGTTGGGTTGGAGAAGAGTGTACAGGCATGCCTTGATGCTAATAGCGTCCACGTTCAACATTTGCTGTTATATTATAATTTTTCTCATACACCAAGGTATGTCCATAGCAAATATCACTCAATTCCATCCAATATTTGTAGGTTATAAGAGAATCTTAGGGGCCTAGAGTGAGTGAAACACCCTGTGTATATTTTAATATGAATATGATACATTTTGCGCACTATATTAATCACTTGAAGCCCATGTTACTTCCTATTTCATGAAGATACACTTTTTGACCTCAAAAGTATTCGAACCAACGAGGCGTAGAAGTACAACGTGTAAAATAAAACTTTCTTTTGGTACAGAGCCATATTTATTTCTGTCCTGGACTGTACAATTTATTGTTTAAACAGCTATATAACAAAAATCGTACTTTACTCAAAGGGTTGAAAAAATCCAATAATCTTGCTTTCTAGGGATTAAAATAGTAAAAAATACACGTTCACTTTTTACCTTCGTTAGTCGGTGTCCATAGAGTAGTTTTGTTTAAATTTAAATCCTTTTTCCTCTTCTATCAGGGAGATATCGGGACTTTGAGGATTAAAAACTTACTGTTCGCATTTACATTAATAATGCATCATAAGTTTCTATTTTTAAATAATAAATTGGTGTGGATTTCATTCAATGGATTGTGTCCTTTTACGTTGGATCTCGCACCAGGGGTTACGTGGGCAGAGTCCCAGTCTCATCTAGTCTGGTTTGACGATAATGAGGGGGTTGCGGTTTTAATCCTGGCTGAGTGAACTGAAATACTATTTTTTCCAACATAGTTGACCCACCTTCCCTCCACGCAATTTCGGGTACTCTTACTCTAAATCCTACCTTCCTCATCCCTAACCAATTTGTATAAATATGCAGATAGCCCAAACGGCCAGTGAAACGTGGGCTACGAAAAAATGTTTATCACTGTCGTTACTAACGGTTTAGTCTGAGAAGTATGGATGAAGAATTGTACCCGCATTAGCATGGAGAAAGGATTGTTAAACCAAAGTGATAAATCATGTGTGGGGAAAACCATACTAATCTACACTTATATTTGAAAGTTACCATTGAATTTAGAAAAAATTAAGTCGCTAGTGTATCGTTTGATTCAACAAAATTATTGGTATCCCCAAATTAAACTTAAAACTATATTTGCTCTTTTTTATAATCCATTTGTAGTTATTGTGTGTTATGGTTTAATATCACAAACTGTTTGGTTTTAAAAAAAATACCATTTCAACAATTTGTTGAGTCGCTTAAGATTTTATTTCACCATAATTCGGTATTTTGGTTGCATGCTTATTTGTTTTTATGCACGTCGCTACCTGGGCCATACATACCTTGTGGGCAATTTGTCAGACTGGCTTAAGTGCATGGAGGGATTGTAGGATAGGATTAGTCAGCCTGGAGATTTGCTGAGTTTTAATAAATTGATTAACTAAATATTAACTATAGTACAATATATGACTTAGTCATTTATGATTAGTTAATTATAAAAATAATTGAATCAAATAGACAAAGCTATTATTTATGCTTTTAGTGAGGGTTACTCCATTTAGATATCATATTATGAAAATTGAAAAACCACACCTGGACACGGGAATCGTACCCGGTACCTTTGGCCTAGTACGCCAAAGCTCTAACCACTGAGCTATCCAGTAATCGTCCTGTGCTTAGGGTCATTCTTCACTCATATTTTAAGGCAGTCTCTATGATGGACGTCCACCTTAAAATATGAGTGAAGAATGACCCTGAGCACGGAACGAATCCTGGATAGCTCAGTGGTTAGAGCATTGGTGTACTAAGCCAAAGGTCCAAGTTCGATTCCCATGTCCAGGTGTCAATTTTCAGAATAAAAAGAATTGTTAGCCCAAGTCAGTGTTTCTACCAAACAGTTATTCTATACGTTTAAATCGGTTATCTAACTCTACATCGAACTGGGGACAAGAATTTACTCAAGTCTAGCCACGAGGCCCTCCCAGCTCCTATTGTCCTAGTTTTAATCCTTTTTATAGTTCAAAATGGTATTTATGTCAACTTTCTTGCTTAGTTCCATAACACTGATGTTTTACTATACACAAATAGAGCTGATTGAAATGACAACTTTGTATATTATTTTGAATGGTTTACGTTTGGCTGACTGACTCAGGCTTACAACACAAAGAAGGAGCATGTGTCAGCTAAGTAACATTAAAATTGATTAAATAACAATAGACAATAACAATCCACATTATTACATGCATTATTTAGAAACCAAATAACTTTCAATTATTTTCACAAGAGTTTTTTTTATTAGTGTCACTCTGTAAACGAGTTAAATGGTAATCAAAGCAAAACACGTGCAAATAAGCTTATAGCTCAACAAGTAGCAACAGCGTTAAGGCGGTAAAATGAGACAATTTCGATAATTACACTGGTTAACAGCCATTTTCCATCTGGTGTGTGATACATCAATTAATATATATTTTTTGTTGTAGAATCCGAATCTGCCATCGGAACCGCTCTGTCACCTAAGGAGTTTAAAATATTTGAGACTTTTTTTTCTCTAGATTTTGGTGTTCTCTTTTTTTTCATGAATTATCACTGACTATTCTGGTTGCACTCTGTATTTGGATGAAATATATTATGGAAGACGTTCTAAAAATAGTCACTAGATGGCAGGACAATTTAGTTGAGGGTAGAGTAACCTCGATGCGTTTCTGCGTTCCTAGAAGAGTACTCGCTAGCCGTTCCGTCTTATGGCGGTGGTAATATCCAAACCAGCGAGGGAAAAAAAAAGAAGTTTGACCGCCATTTTGAAGGTGTACTGGCTTTTGTTTTGTTTACTTCATAGCTTAACATTATGATAATATTGGTCTGCAACTTAATTTTATTTATTTATTCATGTGTTATTTTATATTTATCTTTTAATTTTTTATGAGCTATTTTTCTTTGATGCTTCATCAAATTCTAACTGGTTATCAAAATATTTCGCAACAAAATTAATAAACTTGTTCATTTTTAAATTTAGGTGCTATTAATATTATATCGATATGTATATATATATAAATATATATATTTAGCACCACATCTTGCCACCTGTTAGGTTATGCACATATATACTAATTAGGGTAATGAGTTAAGGACGAGTAAAAATGAAATGAGTAAGTGTACCCGCATTAGAGTGGAGAGAGAGTGAAAAAACACCCTTTATACACCCAACTGAGATTCTATCTCAACCCAAATCTTCCTGTCATCGACATTCTAGTTTATAGCGAGAGTGATGCCTGAGACCATGCGACCACCGAAGCAGATTTTTTTCATAATGTTTCAAGTTTGCTTATTTTTGATAATTTTTGAATAAAAAACAAAAGCTATAAAGGTTATTAAAAATTATATAATAACTATATTATAATATATATAAGTTTATCATAAAAATGATATAATATGATTACAATTATATCATAAAAATATTTATTATAAATATATATATTATATATACAATATAGGTATATATATTATATATAATTTATATATTAATTAATTCTGTAATAATATATTTAATAATAGCTAATATTTAGGTAATATAAATTGTCACTTTATATTGCTTAAACGTTAGTTTTTAAGGTCTCTTAAATTTGAATTCCCGCCAAAGCTTACGATTGTTTTTATTAGAAATTTTACAAAACTTGCCTCTTAATTTTTGTGATGTTAAAGCTATTCTGATTTCATAAATGGTTGATTTATAATTTATTTAATAGTACAAATGGACTTGATTAATTTTTTAAATTCCACTTTCTTCATAAGACTACATTGTAGACTCTGATGTCATACCCCCACAATGGCATACCGCGAGTATTATATCTAGGTTATTCTAGTTGAGGGGGAATGGTACTGCCATTGGCCGGTAGGAGGGACTCAGATATCCACGTTAGCCCCGCTGTTTAGTGCGTGTTGAAACTTGGATGTTATTAGTCACTTTGTATATTTCTCTTTATTGATACCTTAGTTTGTGTTATTGTGTGTTTTTGATGTTCCTGTGTACACTAGTGAGACGTTCTGATATTTTTGGTTATATTTAGTATAGTGTTCTTAGCGTAATGGCAACTGCTAAACTTCGGGGTTTTGTAAACCACCCTGATAACTTTTGCTATGTATGTGGTAAGCTCACTCCAAAATTCCAAAGAAAACCAATCGCCTACTTAGTTAAGAAGGCCTATAAATTGTACTTTGATTGTGCTCTTGAAGATCAGGATAAACCCTTTGCACATCATATTGCTTGCATAACTGCACAACTACTCTTATAGAATGTATGAAAGTAAACCGCCGAGCCATGCCGTTTGCTGTTTCAACGGTTTGGTGCGAGCCAAAAGATCATATGGACTGTTATTTTTGCCTGACAAATATGGCAGGATATTCCAGTAAAACTAAACATACAATTAAATATCCTAATGTGTCTTCAGTTCATATGCCTGGGCCTCATGGGGAAGGCTTACCTGTTCGCGCTTGTCACTTGCAAACCACCGCATCAAAACCATAAGAGGAAAGAGAATCAGAAGATGCACGACCTTTGGAAAAGTACATCCTTGAAACTCATGATAGATCGCCTCACCTCATAGAAGAGAAGGAACTGAACGATTTGGTCCGTGATTTGAAACTTTCTAAACAGAAATCTGAACTTTTAGGTTCTAAACTGCAACAATAGAACTTTCTAGAGCAAGGTACAAAGATTTCAAGTTTTAGAACAAGAAATAACTGTTTGTCTGGATATTTTGAAATGAATAATTCGTTGTTTGTGTGCACTGACGTGAATGGTTTGATGATGGAGTTGGGTGTTCAACATAATCCACATGAGTGGAGAATATTTATTGATACATCTAAAGTAAGCGTAAAAGCAGTGCTATTGCATAGTGGCAACAAACTTTCATCAATGCCTCTGGTGCATGCGGTGGGCATAAGAGGGAAACTTATGAATGTATGGCTTTGCTGATGAAGGGAATCAAATATAAAGATTATGAGTTGTAACGAGCCACGGGTTGGGCTTATTTTATTACGAGCCGTTCGTCATCCTAGTTTCTTATCCTACATAATGGTGTCGTCTGTAAAGCTCTCGTCTGTCTTCCTTCAGCTATGTCATATTGAATTGTATTGATAGGAAAAGAAAATACTTATTCACTTTTTGATGTTTATTTAAATGCATACGTATTGTTTGTTACACCATTTAACACTCGAACATGTTGATAATATACATTTTATAACGATAGTTCAAAACATGTCTGTTCAACATGACGGTTCAGCGGGGAAGACTAACTCAAAACTATATCGTCTTTCAAAGATTTGGGTCTGTATTCCCCGTAGTTTTGTATTCTCAAACCCAGGTCACTACTAGATTTCTCACCTTCTTCCAATGGGTTTATTTTATCTGAGCGTGAAAACTCAAAACAAGCGTGGCCTAACTATGCACCTACTTAGAAATACTGCGTAATACAACCTGCGAATAAACCATTCAGCTAAAAGAAAGAAAAATATAAACATGGCTGTTGTTTAGAAAATATTAATTTAATTTAAAATAACTGAAAATGAGAAAAATGAAAATATTTACGTTAAAATATGATTTTAAATACTAATAAAGACGGAAAAATTAATGTCACAGGGGGGTAGATATGCTGTGATTTAAAAGCTGTCACATTGCTGACCGGCTTACGGGGTCGGTTCACAAAATACTGTTGTTTTTTGTGCTTGTGGGACAACCGAGGCACCAAGAACCACTGCAAAGTCAAGGAATGGCCTATGAGTAAACTATACATTGCTGGAAAGGAAAATTTGAAATTTACTACATTGGTTGGGCCAAGTAAAGTCATTTTGTCTCCGCTTCATATAAAGTTAGGCTTGATGAGGAACTTTGTAAAAGCTGTTGATAAAGAATTTCAGGCCTTTAATCATTTGAAAAAACTTTTTCCCAAGTTGAGTGAAGCAAAGCTAAAAAAGGTATATTTATTGGGCCACAAATTAGGGCATTGTTGAAAGATCCAACCTTTGATGCTAAGCTCACAAATATCGAGCTAGCTGCTTGGTCCTCTTTCAAAGACATTGTTCACGGCTTTTTGGGAAGCAACAGAGACGATACATATGTTTCCATAGTGGGGAGTATATTGGACAACTACAATAACATGGGGTGTAGAATGTCACTCAAAATTCACGTTTTAAACTCGCATCTTGACTTGTGGGGCTGTTAGTGACGAACAGGATGAACGATTTCACCAAGATATCCTGACCATGGAGCAACGTTACCAAGGACACTGAAACCCTTCAATGATGGACTATTTCTGTTGGTTTATTTTTAGGGAGACTGATGAAACACCTTACAAAAGAAAAGCATCGTCATCCCATTTTGTGAAAGAAAAATGGCATTAAACTTTGTAAATATTAATATCATGACTTAATGTGTATTATTTTAGTGTTTTTTGTTGGTTTAAATTAGTTATTTACGCTATCAAGAAAACATAGGTGAGTTCTGGGGGCTATGTTTTGTTTGTATTTAAGATGGTAAATAGTTTCTAATTTCGTATTAATGTTTTGTATTAGTGCTGTGTATCTTAGAAATATGACTTAAGAGAGAATCTGATTTTTCCTCTGATTTCAGCACCCTAAAATTAGTATATCCATCCATTTACAAACCAGATACAGAAAAAAGTTTCAATTTGTTGACCAGTATTATTATGAAAACTAAGGTTTCCCCCACCTAAATCAACAAGGCGAGCTTACCTCACTATCACGACTATGCAGTGTACTTTAAGCGGTAACAAATATATTTATGGCTCTATGGTGTACATATATAATAAATATGATAGAGGAAAACCTAATTAGCAGTACCCAGTTGTACTTAGTGAAGACAGAGAAGAACAAAACTTCATCAGGTTATGAAACTCAGACCGCACATTATTTCTTAAGTACTGTAATATCTTCATAGAGACGCAATTGTAGCGTCGGGTGGAACAATGTTTTAAGGCACGTCTAAGGAGATGTGCAACTACCATAAACAAATGGAGGAAGAGGGAGGGATTAATCGTACCCCAGGCCTAAAATTATCGACCGGGAAATATCAGGTTCTGTTTTACAGAGACCATTTGACATATCGTCAGTGTGTCCGTTATTTGTTCCGCGATAACTGACAAACACGTAAACCAATTTTATCTAAATTAGTCAGGACCATTCCTTGTACTTAGTTTTTCCTCATCAGTCTCAATATGGCGGTCGCTAATTATTTTTTCATATAATAGCTTATCTTAAGTACCTAGAGAGTTTTTTTTTAAACTGGCGTGTTAAGCCACATGGACCTAAGTTATTCTCTATGAATATAGTTTACTATTTGAAATATTATTATTAATTAGATTTTGTCTAACTTGATCACCAATGGATCTTAAAATCCAAGTCAAAATTACAGGAGATATTCTTGGAATCCAAAAAGAAATCTTTATACTGTAGTAAGGATGAAATGAGAACATGATATAATTCTTATAATGATGCACCTAGTATTATTTGAATTAAAATAGTAATGTATACAGTATTATCGTATTGTTTTAGAAGCATTATATGCCGGTTATTGTGTGACAGCTCCTCTTTGTTGGAAGTTTCTTTCATCAACGCGTAACTGGAAGGCCACATGTGGCTTCCAATATCCTCTGATAAATAACTATATTAAACTTTGCACACACACCATACAGCCCACATATCATCACTGTGAAACGGGAAACTCACATTTCACCAAAAATATTCTTTTCTGACATGCCATGAATCGAGCCCTGGATCCTTAGCGTTATAGGCAGACACGCTACTGACCCAGCTAAGGCGCCAGACTAGGCCTACAATTACGAACTTTAATGTGGTGGAAGTGCAAGTAAAAGAGTTTACGACTCTACGCAGAGTACGGTAAGTTATTCTCTGAAGACAGATGATAAATGGCACCAGAAAATTATCTTGCGATAGTATCGTGCAGGCAGGGGCATGCTTATATTTAGTGAACATATGGTGTAACGTATATTTCTGCTAACAGTAGTATATATTAATTATTTTTTTATTTACCTTGACTATTTGACTCAGTTTCTAACAATTTTAACATGGGTCCTATTTTTGTACAAATGTTAATTGCTCAATTTTCTTGTATCCTTTGTTTTTAGGATATTACGGGAAATATCAAATATAAAACATTGCTATTAGGTTTCATATCCCCCGACCGAAACACGATAGTGTATGTCGGTGGGAGGCAGAGCAGGGATGTTCCTGTGTTGTGGTCAGCCCGTGACTTTCCACTAAAATTCGCACCCTACGCTACTTTCTGGGGGGCGACGGAGGGGCGAGACAGCTCGTTCTTAGTTGACTCCATATTTACCGGGATCTGAAAACCCTCCATGAGCTGCACGTTGACGTTGGGTGTAAAACTCGTTCAGACTGGTTTCCAATGAAAGAAAGTCAGGGTTTAGTTCTTGATCGGGTATACTGAGCGTGGGTACTTCCGAATGGCCTACTACTTACCCTTCACGAGGATTTGCGTGCGTCTACTCTATATTTGTAACTCTCTCATCTTTTCCCCACTAGTATAAATAAACATATCCCGGGCAGGTATTAAGCCGCGGTACAAACTAAAAAAAGCTCAAATACTACCCCATATGGTAGGTATCTTGTAATCATCAACTGTTTCCAAACTGTGGCCGGGTCAGTTTAGTAAAATGCTTCAATACTTCCACCATTCTTCCTCCTTTAATTGCCTCCATTCTTCTCCTTTCACTTATACACTTTCTGTTATCCGCTCCTCTCTTCTATTTTTTGGCCTCCCCCTGCGGGTTTTTTCCCACATAACTTCATTTCCAACATTTTCTTCGGCATCCTCTCTTTTTCCGTCCTCGTTACATGCCCATAACATCTCAGTCTTGCTTCCTCTCCTAGCTCTTGTAATCCCTGTACCCCCATTATGTCCCAGATGACTTAATTCCTAATCTTTTTCTCCTTGTGACATCTAACATGCTCCTCACAAACTTCATTCCCATGTCCTCCACTTTCCTAGTCTCTCTTACATTCGACGTCCATGTTTCTGCTGGGCGGGAAAAGTATAGAGATAAATCACTTGTGGAAAACAGCTGCCAGCTGAAACTCAACTCCTTGTCACCAGAAATATAGTGTATTAGTCTACAGACTTGACGACTTAAATGTTGTGGCCAGTGTTACTTGCGGCTGAAACTTGTAAAGTTGTATACATCATGGAGAAACCTTGAACTGTTTGACCCTTTAGAACAGTTGATGTTGAGTCTGCCTAGTAATATTATTATGGATTCACAAGTTCGCTGAAAATAAGAACAGGGCAATAAACGCGCTCACAAGAAGAGCTCTAAACCAATCATAATATTTCAGCCACATACACGTCGCTCACTAGCGAGATAACTTCAGATAAATCAGCTATGTAAGACAATATTTGATTGGGAGATCTGATCCAATAATATTTCGAAACCACTCGACCCAATCAATGCGCATGCGCTTACAAGGCGAGGTACAGACATATTCCTGCCTTTACTGTTTTGAGGAGATTTGAAATAACTCGTTAAGGTGGGGCTGTAAGGAACCGATTTGGAATAAATATGGAGCTTAATTTTCTACGCATATTAATCTCAACAGTTGTTGTATGTATGTCATGAGCATAGCGGCATTTGATGAGAAACTTTTTAAATGAAGAGAAGAAGTTGTCATTAATACCAGGACACCCTTGACAGATATTCAACAACTATTCTCTTTTAATTTGTTTCATGACGTCACACGATAATTTGAAAACACCCATCGCGACATTAATTTTAAAGATGTCTCTATCTGCCAGTAATAATCAGCTGTTTGCATTTGGCGTTGCAAAGCATCAATAGTGAACATACATTTTTTAACAACGCGGGAATTCCTACGCCACTCTAGAAAATTCTGCTCTCTATTTTCAGCGACCGTATGTGGAAAGCTTTATTGTTGACTAAATCCAGGATTTCTTATATTCCTTTAGTGGGTGGCTTTTTTTTTTTACCGGGAGAGAATATATTTTCTAGTTCAGTTGCCTGTTCCTTGAGGTTGTCTACACGCCCTACCCGCAATGGAATTATGTGATGATAGTGATTATGAAGGAGTGGAGCTAGTAATGCTCTTTTTTTCTCTAGCTCCCTGTGTTACTAACCGTTTGGGTTGTACGCTTATGTACTAATTACACTAATGGGTTAGAAATTAGGAATGTTTAATTTAGAGTAGGGAGAGTGTAAAACCATTTATAAAACCTCTCAGTGCACTCGATCTGAATTGAGCCTCATCTCCCCGTCTCAGGTAGTCTAGTCCAACACGAGAGTAGCGGGTTAGACCACGCAGCTACCTAAGTGGATAGTAGTGATCTTAAAGCTAAGCTTAACTAATCAATCCCTGGTGATCAGTGGGATAATTCCTCTTATGAGAAAATACCCAATGAACCAGCCGGAAATCGAACCCGGGACCCATAGGTTTGTCACCAGATACACTGACCGCTGCACCACGGGGCCAGTTATCAGGAATGTGATCACGTGAAAAGTGGTGGACCAATCACGTACGTGGTCTGCTGTGCCTGTTCGACGCGTTTTGAAATGTTCAGCTTTGTATGGAACCCCGCTAAGATCCAATCAACACAGTGATAATTGTATTCTTGTAATACCATGAGCCGTCTTGATTAAAAACAAAAATAGACTCTCTGATGGGGTCGGCGGTTTAACATTGGGAAATAGGGGTTTTCCCTTTGAATTAAACATAAAACTAACAACTCGGAGTATTGTTCTTTTTGTTGGCTTTGTTAATTATAAATAACCTGCTTTGGTGGCCGTATGGTACTACGCGCTACTCTCGTAATATACTAGACTGCTGAGATCGGGGCTCGAACCCCGGTCAGGTGTACAGAGGGTGGGCTTTCCTAAATTCTTTTCCACTCTCCCTCCACGCAAATGTGGGTAGACTTCCTCTAAATACAACCTTTCTCGTCCCTGGCTCATCAGCGTAGTTAGCACATAAGTGTATAGCCTGCGCCGGTGGGCACATGGTTTGAATGTCAAGTTCATCTAGTCTGGCTAGGGATCACGGGGGATTGTAATCTGAATTCTGAACGGGTGTAAAGATAGTGTTTTCTACTAGATAATTTCTCATTCTACCTCCGTGCAAATGCGAGTAATTTCTTCTAAATTCTACCTTTCTCTTTCCTACCGTACGGTTGGTAAGACACGATGAAAAATTAAATTAAAATTAGTCGGTAATGGTAAGCACACAAAAAGAATATTAACACTGTTTGATGAAACTAGGGAAAGAACGCTGTTCCCAACATTGTTTTACATAACTGTTTGATGAAACTAGGGAAAGAACGCTGTTCCCAACATTGTTTTACATAACAGTTTGATGAAACTAGGGAAAGAACGCTGTTCCCAACATTGTTTTACATAACAGTTTGATGAAACTAGGGAAAGAAAGTTGTTCACAACATTGTTTTACATAACTGTTTGATGAAACTAGGGAAAGAACGCTGTTCACAACATTGTTTTACATAACTGTTTGATGAAACTAGGGAAAGAACGCTGTTCACAACATTGTTTTACATAACAGTTTGATGAAACTAGGGAAAGAAAGTTGTTCACAACATTGTTTTACATAACTGTTTGATGAAACTAGGGAAAGAAAGTTGTTCACAACATTGTTTTACATAACTGTTTGATGAAACTAGGGAAAGAACGCTGTTCACAACATTGTTTTACATAACTGTTTGATGAAACTAGGGAAAGAACGCTGTTCACAACATTGTTTTACATAACTGTTTGATGAAACTAGGGAAAGAACGCTGTTCACAACATTGTTTTACATAACTGTTTGATGAAACTAGGGAAAGAACGCTGTTCACAACATTGTTTTACATAACTGTTTGATGAAACTAGGGAAAGAACGCTGTTCACAACATTGTTTTACATAACTGTTTGATGAAACTAGGGAAAGAACGCTGTTCACAACATTGTTTTACATAACTGTTTGATGAAACTAGGGAAAGAACGCTGTTCACAACATTGTTTTACATAACTGTTTGATGAAACTAGGGAAAGAACGCTGTTCACAACATTGTTTTACATAACTGTTTGATGAAACTAGGGAAAGAACGCTGTTCACAACATTGTTTTACATAACTGTTTGATGAAACTAGGGAAAGAACGCTGTTCACAACATTGTTTTACATAACTGTTTGATGAAACTAGGGAAAGAACGCTGTTCACAACATTGTTTTACATAACTGTTTGATGAAACTAGGGAAAGAAAGTTGTTCACAACATTGTTTTACATAACTGTTTGATGAAACTAGGGAAAGAAAGTTGTTCACAACATTGTTTTACATAACTGTTTGATGAAACTAGGGAAAGAAAGTTGTTCACAACATTGTTTTACATAACTGTTTGATGAAACTAGGGAAAGAAAGTTGTTCACAACATTGTTTTACATAACTGTTTGATGAAACTAGGGAAAGAAAGTTGTTCACAACATTGTTTTACATAACTGTTTGATGAAACTAGGGAAAGAAAGTTGTTCACAACATTGTTTTACATAACTGTTTGATGAAACTAGGGAAAGAAAGTTGTTCACAACATTGTTTTACATAACTGTTTGATGAAACTAGGGAAAGAAAGTTGTTCACAACATTGTTTTACATAACTGTTTGATGAAACTAGGGAAAGAAAGTTGTTCACAACATTGTTTTACATAACTGTTTGATGAAACTAGGGAAAGAAAGTTGTTCACAACATTGTTTTACATAACTGTTTGATGAAACTAGGGAAAGAAAGTTGTTCACAACATTGTTTTACATAACTGTTTGATGAAACTAGGGAAAGAAAGTTGTTCACAACATTGTTTTACATAACTGTTTGATGAAACTAGGGAAAGAAAGTTGTTCACAACATTGTTTTACATAACTGTTTGATGAAACTAGGGAAAGAAAGTTGTTCACAACATTGTTTTACATAACTGTTTGATGAAACTAGGGAAAGAAAGTTGTTCACAACATTGTTTTACATAACTGTTTGATGAAACTAGGGAAAGAAAGTTGTTCACAACATTGTTTTACATAACTGTTTGATGAAACTAGGGAAAGAAAGTTGTTCACAACATTGTTTTACATAACTGTTTGATGAAACTAGGGAAAGAAAGTTGTTCACAACATTGTTTTACATAACTGTTTGATGAAACTAGGGAAAGAAAGTTGTTCACAACATTGTTTTACATAACTGTTTGATGAAACTAGGGAAAGAAAGTTGTTCACAACATTGTTTTACATAACTGTTTGATGAAACTAGGGAAAGAAAGTTGTTCACAACATTGTTTTACATAACTGTTTGATGAAACTAGGGAAAGAAAGTTGTTCACAACATTGTTTTACATAACTGTTTGATGAAACTAGGGAAAGAAAGTTGTTCACAACATTGTTTTACATAACTGTTTGATGAAACTAGGGAAAGAAAGTTGTTCACAACATTGTTTTACATAACTGTTTGATGAAACTAGGGAAAGAAAGTTGTTCACAACATTGTTTTACATAACTGTTTGATGAAACTAGGGAAAGAAAGTTGTTCACAACATTGTTTTACATAACTGTTTGATGAAACTAGGGAAAGAAAGTTGTTCACAACATTGTTTTACATAACTGTTTGATGAAACTAGGGAAAGAACGCTGTTCCCAACATTGTTTTACATAACAGTTTGATGAAACTAGGGAAAGAAAGTTGTTCACAACATTGTTTTACATAACTGTTTGATGAAACTAAAGAAAGAAAGTTGTTCACAACATTGTTTTACAACAACACTGTGTTAGGAATAGGAAAGTTCTCTCCATCTAGTTTATCGTATAGACTTGCACTGGACAATGCCATCGTTGACGATGATATTGGAGTTTTGTACCACTGTGACACTATTATATTCTCTCCACGCTAATTCAGGGGTGTTTATTATAAACTTCCCACCTATTACACTTAGATTAGGCTTCTAATAGATCACGTGATCCGCTTCAGTGGCCGCATGGTCACACGCGATATTCTTGGAGTAGACTAGACTGCAGTTGCTTGGAAGATTGAGGTTCGAATCTTGATCTGGTCTGAGGGTGGTTTTTTCAAAATGGTGTTTAACTCCACCTCTATGTAAATGCAGGTACACTTCCTCTAAATATAACCCTCTTAGTCATTGTAACCATTAGCCTAATTGGAGTATATTCCGAAAGGGTAGTAAAACATGGAGCTAAAAAAAACCTACTTAGTTGTTAAATATAGTCATTTAAAAATAAAGTAGAACAATACCTTATTTTAAAAATTGGTGAAAGTGCAAAAAAAATAGTTACAATAATGACTGTTTCTTATAACATTGTTTTAGTAAAAAATTTAATAACAGATCATGTTTAAAGCAAAACGGCTATATTTTATTTGAAATATCTAAGAGATGTTTGGAATGCACATGTAAAACAATATTTTTTTACATAGTGAATATTTAACATACTATATATAGCTCTCACAACTATCTAAAGACACAGGATAAGGAGGAGGATTATTAAGAAAAGCTACCAGCGCTTACTTGGTTAAAGATGGAAAGTATTATTAGAGAAAAAGTCCTTAGTGCACTCAGTAGGAATTGAATTCCAGTCTAGATTCGATAGTGCAAACCATTACCTTCTCTGGATAAAATAACTTTCAAGCCTATTTATTCATTCCAGAATAAGTATTGATGTGACTTAACAAATTTCTAATTTTTTAAAATTATATCTGAGTCAGTCATTAAATAAACCGAATATAGTCCTGACGAACCCCAGTTCGATCTCTCGTAGGACCTGTGCAAAGTTTCGTTATTTAAAAAAGTTAAGGGTAATATACCCCAGAAGACGGTAGTTTGTCTTTCTACTGAGCTAAAGGTCCCGGGCTCGATTTCTGCCATGGCAAAAAAAATATTGTTGAAATGTGGGTCTTCCCTTACAAATTGATGAATTAAGGACTGGGGCTGGAGGCTGTGTTTGTTCTAAATTTGCATTAGTTAACATTGCATGTGTGTATGTGATCAGTCGGTTCATTAATTGCGTGTTAAATACCACAAATTAATTAAAATGAAATTAAATGTACCCCCAGAATTTATATTTGTACGCTATATTGCAAAAACTGCCTATCGCTCGCTCATACTATCTAACTCAACGACGTTGCCTACTTGAAGATTTTGAAGCTATTTCGCGAAGCGGGTTGCATTCTAACTTGACGCACCTAAGCAATCTAAGCACTATCACACTTGGGCGACAATGTACTAAACAGAAAGAGAGGGAAGGAAATGAGAACTTCACCCTGAGAGAGCTCTTGTAGATGTTCTGATAAACTTTTCCCTCTTCCTATGACGAGTTTACACAGTTACTTTAATATTGGCGCCTTGAAAACATTGACTTAGTTTTTAAAACTACCTTTTTCTTATTTCCTATTCTAGATGGACATATGCTACCATGGACCTTTTTAATCTACATTTTGGCGGGAATATTCCTACAGGACATTTACGTGGCTAAGCCAAATAGACAAAGTTGTAGAGAATTTATAAAAAATACGTTTACCAAAAACTACTTAAAAATAATAATTGTGTGACACTCTATGATTATTTTAAGAATTATTTAAGAATTAATGCTGGTTTTTTCAATGTTATATCTTTTAAACTCGCTGGGTAGAACGTAAATTTATTAACATGGTAAATCCTATCTTGGTCAGCTGTGACGTCACAGGTAGGAAACGTACTTGAAAGAAAAGTTGAGAAGGATGAATTTTAAGAAAACACAGAGCAATATTCTACTGAGGAAAGTGTGGTGAATCCTAACAGGATAAACTTACCACCTTCAGCAGAACCAATCCTTTAGGCCGCAATCGACTGAACAGCTGCCGTAAGTTAGCGAAGATAGTGTCAACATCTGCGGATTGAGGGTGTCATGTGGTCAGCACAACAAACCCTCGAACCGTTAATCTCAGTTTTCTATACCGGAGCTGGAGCCTATTACAACACCCAAACATTATTAAAATGTCACGAAATGTTACTTTCTAGAAACAGTTTTACATAAATGACGAAGAAAGTGTAATTCAAGGGAATTATGCCCGCATTTGCGTAGAGGTAGAGTGAAAAACCATTTAATCAAAGCCATATTTATTACAATCGATTAAGATTCGAATCCCGGCATATTCCCGTCACTGGCACTCCATTACACCTGAGCCTGTTTGACCACCAATGTGGGTAAAATTACGTTGCTTACCAATTTAATTGGGAGTTCCCAACCCTACTCACTTTTAAGAATATCTGAAGGAATCGTGTAGTGATGGAGAAGATTCTTATTTGAAGCACAAGACAGTAGTAGTAATAATAATAGTAATGTAGAAAGCAGAATATGCTTGTCTACCTCCTCTCTAATTAAAGTGACTAATTAGCCGAGAACACAAGTCTACTCTTATTCTATTATACCGCAAGATAGCTCGGTTACAAAAGAATTATTGAAGTAACAGCAACTTGAAAACTAACCAGCTTTTATTAGATGTAGCTTTTAGAAAACTAATAATACTTTGTGCGGTAGAATAAATTTAATGGTTTCAATAATTAAGTATATAACGAGATTTAAATGTTATATTTTCTAGATATATCTACTTTCTCATATTAAGAAAAAGGTTTGTGATCGTGAGAATTTTCCTGTGTAGGTGAGTTGTGGCCCGACTTTTTGAAAGAGAGGTATGAGTTGCGTCTACCTAATTAGTAATGTGCTTTCTAGCATGCTGTCTTAAATTTCAGATAGAGACTCTCATGGCTTCATGTTGACATTCCTCGTAATAGCCAGACTTCCTCAGTTCCTGTCATTCAATGGTGTGGGCAAAGTTTGAAGGTTTGTTAGGCTAGGTTAGGTTAGGTAAACAGCTCAAGCCGCTATTCAAACGTGGCTCTAAGAATGTTGGGCCGCAATTCAACTGTCTCTTTTAGAGGTAAACAACTTGTGCGGCCGAAACTCATCTGCAGTCGAATTTTCAACCTCGAGATTACAGTTAATTTTTACTTTTTACGTGACACAGGACACAAATAGTGGATTCTACAATTTTGTATGTCCTTAAGCCTAGATTCGAAACAGTTTGAGAGATTTTAATCAAACTTTATGTTTAGATATGATATTGATAATGTTCAGGATTATTTGTATAAATAGACAGTATTTAAATAAAAAAAATAACAGTATATAATATATACTGTTTTTTCCCAATAAAAATCCGTTAGAAGGTAGTTAGTTTACTTAACTACTAGTTATTTTTACCAAAACTAAATATTAAAAAAATTGCTTTAATTATTTGATTCCAAATGGGAATCGTGAGTGTTTTACAATATGAAGAGTTGTATACATTTAATTTTCCTTGAAAACAGATTTTATTAAAAATTGATATTTTACTACTATTTTATTTGAATGAGAAATAATAATATATGATTATTTTTCTAAATATATTAATTTAAGGGCAGTATACTAATAAAAAAAATTGAACATTCAAAATTTTTGAAAATTGCTTCGATGATTTAGTAAATATGGGTAAACGATCATTGTTGTCGTTAACAAATAGGAAAATATATTTTAAATAAAAATAATTTGAGGGTAGCTTACAAACAACCGATATTTTTAATTTGAAATTTTTCTAAAGATTTAAGAATATTTTTGTTTCAATATATATTAGAATATTTTGACCTCGATGGTCTTGGAGTAAAGTGTTCGCCTAAGGTTCCGATGTCCGTGGGTTCAAACCTATCCGGGGGCCAACGTTTTTTTTTAAAGTGATAAAACTCACAATTTCCCACGGAGGGGAAGTAAAGCCGTCGGTCCCATGTATATTGTGGCATGGAAAATACCCCTGGAAGGTGTGTAAAAATACCTTTCCCGGCAATATTGGTGGTCCTTTCACTCTCGCTCACAGACATTCTTGTCTGCTGATATACTCAGTCGGTTCAAAACGTGCACGTCAAATAATTTAAATAAATAAAATGTTTGAAGGGTGTTTAGTGTGATTAATAATACGATAGTGTTTTTCTGTGATAATAATTATTATTATTATTACTATTACCACAAAATAATAGCCAAACTCTCTTATCATTCATTTAATCAGTACATTTTCTACTTCTAGTATCTAAATTTGCAATATTCTTCTTACTGTTTTTATTCATTTAATCGATATCATTCCCTGTTGATCTTCACTACTTATTTTTATTAATGTAGTTATCACTGTTATTATTATTATTATTTTTACTATCTCGTAGTGAGTATTTGTGTCATTACTTAACTATGATTGTTTTACTTTCTAGCGTAGTTGTGTTTTATGTCAGGCAGTTGTGCACTTTTTAATTACAAATAGTGCTGGATTATTATAGATATCGTGACTGTTGGCGAGATTTTTAATAAAGTGAAATTTAAATTGAAATGATGATCATAGATATCTAACGTGCTCTTTGTGAATAAATCGATATTTACACTAGTTAACCTAACTCTCGAAATAACACAAAAACCCAAGTCCCTTGGTCGTTATTCATCATTGTGAACGGAGTAACCCTTATTACACAAATTGCCTTTTTTAAATATATTTTTTATTACAAATCCGACATCCTTTACTCAGAAGATAAAAACTCAACCAACTGATCTTTAGTGTCGGCCCATGGGGTGGATACTGTATTTAAATAGTGATGAGTCGCACCTTTGTTCATAAGACATTATTTGAAGAGCCTGTCTCACACGGGGCTAATCACACCCCGGATAACACCTAATTTAGGAAGGTGATACAGCTCAAAACAAGTGTTGCATCGTGGGATGATTATTTTTAACACCACGTTTTTTTACCCGTTCGGGTTATAGGCTTATGCACTAATTAATTACGCTAGTGGTTTTAGGGATTAAAGTATTGGCCTGGAGAGAGAGTCAAAAACCACTTTGGAAGAATCACTCTCAGTAAACCCGACCGAAATTTGAACCTCGATCTCACCGTCATTGGCAGTCTAGTCCACTGCGAGAGTAGCGCCTTAGACCATGCGACCACCAAACCGGGTGAAGGTTTTTCTATTTTTTAATTTAAAAAACAATGGAAACTATACCAGTAAAAACATTTGATCCGGTTACAAAATTGAAAAGTAACGATTTTAAAAACCGCTTCGGTGGCCGCGTGGTCTAATCCGCTATTCTCTTGTTGGACTAGACTGCCTGAGATGAGGATATTGAGGTTAAATTCCAATCACGTGCACTAAGTTTTTTTATTAAATGGTTTTCACTCTCCTTTCACGCAAATGTATGTGCACTTCTTGTCAATTAAACCTTCCAAATCCCTAAATCATAAGTGTAATTAGTATATAGGCGTACAACCCGAATGAGTAGTAAGACGCGGTGATAAAAATTAGCTATTTTGAAATAAAAGATATGTATTGGAGTGAATTGAATCTCGCTGTTGTCATATAAGTAACGCACCCCGGTAAGTTTTCTGGCTCTATCGTAATCTTATATTTAATATCTCGGTTAGTCGGTCGCGAGATGGGCTCTAACATTTCAGATGGCTTTCCCACTTTTATCCGCTGTTGTAGGTGTGTAGACACGACGTTCCAAATATGTCGCCATTCCAGTGGACACGTCGGACAAATGCGTCAGTCTCGTCTTGTCTGGTTTGCCGATGACAAGGGGGTTTGGGGCTCAAACTCCGGTTGGACGTGCTGAGTGTGTTTATTCCTGAATGGTTTCCCCCTTTACCATCGTGTGAATGCGGGTGTACTTTATATACATTCTACCTTTACAATCTGTATCCCTCCAGCATTTATATAAATGTGCGTGTAAGCTAAACCGGTATTAAGGCGCGTTGAAAAGATATAATTTTTAAATAAATTACATTTTAAAGACGATAGAATGGAAAACAATTAGAAAAAGACCATTTCGTTTCACCCAGCCAGGGTTTGAATCCCGACCTATCCATTCCCGGAAAACCATTAATATCGTGACTGACGCCTTTATTTTGGTGACCCCACTGGCCGCATACAAATGTTCGAGTTAGAAAACTAGAAACATAAATGAGCATTTTGTAACATTTTTGCCCTTAACCCCTTCAACTAGTATTTTAGTTGGTAGCTAAGACCTCCCACGGCTAAACATTTTATTCAACAAGGGGGAGAGGAGTAAAGAGGAAGGGCGACTTCAATTCACAGAACAAAACAGCTCTGACGAGAATGGTGCTCATTTAATTCGGATTAAAAACGAGAGCTTACTCATTCAAAAAGGGTTTTTCTACCCACCCACTCTTTTTTTTTATCTAATAGTTTTACTTTCTGTCTGGAAATAATGAACGCTGATTCTGCCTGCTCTGTCTGCCCAATTCTACTCTCTTTGGCTGAAAACACCACTTGGTGTCCGCAAAAACGAACTATGTTGTACACGAGCATCATGTGTAGACTATTACCCTCTCTTGGGGCACAGACCGTAGCTCAGGGTGTATCTACGGATTGTATCTACATGCCAATGAGATGTTGTGGTGATAGTGTGGGCCAGTGGGAGTCTTAAACCTGATTTACCAACCCTTGGTGACCGTTGGGATAATTACCCTAAGAGAAGAATGGCCAAAGTTCCACCCGGTAACTGAACCCAGAACCCCTAGGTTTGTGAAAAGGTGCACCGACTACTAGACCACGGTCTCGACTACTAATTTGATAACAGCACTACCTAGGCTATTAGCATATCTACGATTGTTTACACCTCGAAACAGTTTAGTCGTGTCATGTGTTTTTTGCTATTTCACCAAGCCAAACCTGTTCAGTCGTGGACCTGCGCATACAATCAATCAATCAATCAATTAATAAATAGTCAAACTTCAAAATGTTTAACAGAAAGGCGCCTGGATGTCCATAAACAAGCAGGACGAACCCATAAATAGTACATTTCTTCGTCGCCGCCACCCGGATCTATTCCCCTAAACTAGTTATTCACTACTATTTTGTAATTATTTGAAATAAAAAATAGTAAAATAAAATGGAAAATTTAAAGAACCAAAAGGGGGACGGGAGTGGAAGAAGGCCCATAATATTCAGTTACGGGAACTAGTTTCATCTTCGTGTCTATCACATGAACGTTTATGACGTCATGAACAGGAACCGGAAACAAGCGCACATTTGTCTTTTGGTAGGGTGATTGTGAGATGAAACGGAGGACCTACAGTTTGACGTGAGATCCGAACCACGGTGGAGGCCTGGCATTTCATAAATTCTCAAGCTGTGTTTAATACATATATTGTCAGAGGTGAAGGGAGTGTTTGGCAATCAGATAAATCACAATTAATATACGCGTTGGAGCGATCCCATCAACGGACTACAATCACTGACGTCACAGCTACACATGCACCACACAGCTTAAAGCGGTAAATCATTTTCCCTATAATTAATAGGAATGACGTTTGCGTGACTGAAATGTAGACAACGCCGAAGAAAAGTAATGGGGGACAAGCATTTATTGTCGCACTGTGAAACCTCCCACTTGTGAGCTTTGAAGCTGCGACTACGCTGCTTTTATTAGTATTCACGACTTTTATAACCGAGGTCCGAGCGGGAAAGTTCGTTGGTGTCACGTGGAGGTTCAGCCAATGGTAGCCACGCAACCTCCTATATACTAACCGTTCACACGTTCGCCGAAGAACAAGCGCAGAGCCGAAATGCGTCACGTGATGACCGCTTAAGCCAATCACAAGAAATCAGCGCGATCTGCGTACAAAGTTCTGCATTTGTAGAAATAATTTCAGCTTTGGCCGCGCTTCTCCTTGAAAATCGGCGTGGAAGAACCAATCAGCGCATGCGCCAACATTCAACCACGCGCCATCTGTTACGGAAAGTAAACAATGTCGACTCTAAAAACCGATGAATTAAAAGAAAGATTGAAAGAAAGACTAGTGAATATCTAGTGTTCACACATTGTTCTTCTTCAATGAATAAAGCTGCAAGCAGTGCTATTTTCCTTTTTCTTTCCATAATCAGTTTTACAGGTTATCAACACAAACAAAAATGGAGGCAATCAGCTGATTTTAAATCGTCATCTCAATGCATCATGGGTAAACAGACATTCTCAACTTTCCGCGAGTGCATGAACTGCTGCGTTTACTAGGCAGAGCGGATACTCGGTTCTGCTATATATTTTCGGCGAGCGTGTGAATCAACAGTAAGACAAGATAGGAGTCTTGGACCAAGTATGTAAACTACAATGCTTATAGTTAGTTTACCGGACCAAGGTATGGGGAACAATACTACAAAACAAGGACATCTGAGCTAGCTATAGTAAGCAACCATCTAATAAACTAGGAAACATGATTCAGATATATTAAATAACGACCGATTGGAAAACTTGAAACATATACGTAATATTTTGGTTACCATTTTGATAAACAGGGTTAATCCACTAGAGCTATACTAAACACCATAAGGATAAGCTAAAATGTTCCAGCTGAATATGCTGATTAGCATTTTAATAATTTAGTATACCAATAACAAATATGTTAAACACAAGGCCGTAGTAAGGGTGGAGTGGGGAGGGGTTAAACTTTCCACCCCTCCCTAAATATGACAAAAAAAACTGCCTTATCACTGGATAAACAAAACAAGATCAAACGAGCTTTTAGAATGTTGCCACCATTGTAATGTTAAAGTACATTTTAAAAACATATTTTGTGATTGTGCTCATTAGACAACAAAGCTGTGTAGACTATGACAATATATTGACTAATTAAATATAAGTATCATTGAATTTGGGGAGAATTGTGGAAGCTGGTCAGTCTTTGAGATTTGGAAACAACAAAACCTTTCAACTGGAAACTATTCGAAAAGTAGTTCCAAGTACTCTCCATAAATGAGTCAGGAAATAAAGAAGTTTGAGAAAAACAGCAATTTTAGAAGAGCCTACCTGAAAATAAGTGCGTGCTGTCATGGAAGCAGGGTGAATTTAATTGGAGAGGGTGGGGCAGAGTTCAAAATTGTAAGTTTCTGACATGATGTTAAGACTTACTAAGCCCTAAGAAATAAGAACATTGTTGTTTTGTATAGTAGTGGTGGAACTTTCTTTTTGTAAGAGGGAGGAGGCAATGGAGCAAGTAACAAAAGTATTTTAGCGCCTCTCCCCCAGATAATATTAGAAAATTGGATGCTCCTAGAATCAATTTGAAGTGGTCCTCACCCAGATTTTTTTTTTAAATTGGGAATGAACTAGAAGCTATTTAGAATGGTATTTACCTGATTATTATTTATTTTAAAAAAATTGGAAATTAGATGCCCTTGAAAGTTATTTGAAGGTGTTTTCCTCTGGAAATTTTTAAAAGTTGAATGCTCTTAGAAGTTATTTGGAATAGTCATCACATAGATATTTTAAAAAATTAGATCTCTTAAGAAACTGCAACCAATATCATTGCTGAGAGAACTGCAGGTGTTATGGAGCAAAGCTTTATCTTCGCTCTCTCTCTGTTAGCTGTTGCCGAATCTCCTCGCTCTCTGTTATGTCTGAAGGTGGTGTACTGTGATAAGAAGGAGCTACTGGCAACCTCGACAAACCAGTGTTGCGAAACTTGTCTTACATTTGAGGGGAGGTTGATCACACGAAAACGCGTGAGTGGCAACACTGTTTCCCAATAGTAACCACGCAGCGATGATATTCAGGGTATCAAAACTAGTCTTCCCCAAACACATTCTTTAAAATTGAATACACTTAGAAACTAGTTGTAGAGGTTGGTACTCACTTGAATTTATATATATATATATATGTATATATATAGTAACGCGATTATTGTTCAACAGCGGGGCCGGCGCGCTCTCATTGTTTATCCTGGCTGCGCTCCCTGTTCTCTCTGTCTCCCTCCTTGTCTATCAGGTAGGCTGCGGCCTTCTCACTTGGTTGGGGGATTAGCGGGGACAGGGGGAGGACGGGACACACGTCTGGGTACTTTTTATTCTGACCCAATATTCTAGAATTGGAGGATTCCAGACACCTAGCTGGGACCACCCCTAAATATACACGGTTGGCGATAGCCAGGTGTGCTCAGTTCTTGGTTCCCAACCGGTGAGTCCGGGATTCCCCAGTCCGAGTTGTGGACAGTGAAGTTAGTGGACCGGCGTGTCCAGGATTGGGCTAGCGTGCTCGAGCGAGTTGGCGTGTCCAGGACTGGGCTAGCGTGCTCGAGTAGGTTGGCGTGTCCAGGACTGGGCTAGCGTGCTCGAGTAGGTTGGCGTGTCCAGAACTGGGCTAGCGTGCTCGAGTGGGTTGGCGTGTCCAGGACTGGGCTAGCGTGCTCGAGTAGGTTGGCGTGTCTAGGACTGGGCTAGCGTGCTCGAGTAGGTTGGCGTGTCCAGAACTGAGCTAGCGCCCTCGAGCGGGTTGGCGTGTCCAGGACTGGGCTAGCGTGCTCGAGCGGGTTGGCGTGTCCAGGACTGGGCTAGCGTGCTCGAGCGGGTTGGCGTGTCCAGGACTGGGCTAGCGTGCTCAAGCGGGTTGGCGTGTCCAGGACTGGGCTAGCGTGCTCGAGCGGGTTGGCGTGTCCAGGACTGGGCTAGCGTGCTCGAGCGGGTTGGCGTGTCCAGGACTGGGCTAGCGTGCTCAAGCGGGTTGGCGTGTCCAGGACTGGGCTAGCGTGCTCGAGCGGGTTGGCGTGTCCAGGACTGGGCTAGCGTGCTCGAGCGGGTTGGCGTGTCCAGGACTGGGCTAGCGTGCTCAAGCGGGTTGGCGTGTCCAGGACTGGGCTAGCGTGCTCGAGCGGGTTGGCGTGTCCAGGACTGGGCTAGCGTGCTCGAGCGGGTTGGCGTGTCCAGGACTGGGCTAGCGTGCTCAAGCGGGTTGGCGTGTCCAGGACTGGGCTAGCGTGCTCGAGCGGGTTGGCGTGTCCAGGACTGGGCTAGCGTGCTCGAGCGGGTTGGCGTGTCCAGGACTGGGCTAGCGTGCTCAAGCGGGTTGGCGTGTCCAGGACTGGGCTAGCGTGCTCGAGCGGGTTGGCGTGTCCAGGACTGGGCTAGCGTGCTCAAGCGGGTTGGCGTGTCCAGGACTGGGCTAGCGTGCTCGAGCGGGTTGGCGTGTCCAGGACTGGGCTAGCGTGCTCAAGCGGGTTGGCGTGTCCAGGACTGGGCTAGCGTGCTCGAGCGGGTTGGCGTGTCCAGGACTGGGCTAGCGTGCTCAAGCGGGTTGGCGTGTCCAGGACTGGGCTAGCGTGCTCGAGCGGGTTGGCGTGTCCAGGACTGGGCTAGCGTGCTCAAGCGGGTTGGCGTGTCCAGGACTGGGCTAGCGTGCTCGAGCGGGTTGGCGTGTCCAGGACTGGGCTAGCGTGCTCAAGCGGGTTGGCGTGTCCAGGACTGGGCTAGCGTGCTCGAGCGGGTTGGCGTGTCCAGGACTGGGCTAGCGTGCTCGAGCGGGTTGGCGTGTCTAGGACTGGGCTAGCGTGCTCGAGCGGGTTGGCGTGTCTAGGACTGGGCTAGCGTGCTCGAGCGGGTTGGCGTGTCCAGGACTGGGCTAGCGCGCTCGAGCGGGTTGGCGTGTCTAGGACTGGGCTAGCGCGCTCGAGCGGGTTGGCGTGTCTAGGACTGGGCTAGCGCGCTTGAGCGGGTTGGCGTGTCTAGGACTGGGCTAGCGCGCTCGAGCGGGTTGGCGTGTCCAGGACTGGGCTAGCGCGCTCGAGTGGGTTGGCGTGTCTAGGACTGGGCTAGTGCGCTCGAGTGGGTTGGCGTGTCCAGGACTGGGCTAGCGTGCTCGAGTGGGTTGGCGTGTCCAGGATTGAGCTAGCGCCCTCAAGCGGGTTGACGTGTCCAGGACTGGGCTAGCGTTCTCGAGCGGGTTGGCGTGTCTGGCGGTTGTTTATCGCTGGTTATCACAGTGTCACGTGCGGGGACAAGTGTAGGCTTGAGTGTACTACACGGGTGATTTAAACATTTATTATTATTATTATTATTATTATTATTATTATTATGGACTACTTTTTAATGAAAATATTTGTGACTGTTTTTAATACTTGAATAGCTACTACTTATTTTATTGTTTTAATTAGTTTAGTTCTATTTTCATGTGTTCTTATTAGTTTATTAATTTACAGACTTGATTAAGACGCTTGTTATTTTATTTAATATTTGTTTAGTTTTAATAGTCAAAACCTTGAATATTCAGAGGGCTATTACTCACTCCAGTATCCTTAAAATAGCTCATATGATGGTTCGCACGGTGACGTGTGATTAGCCCCCGTGATCCTCCCGGGTCACGCACGCCCTATGTTACAATATTGTGTGCATACAGAAGCTATTTGGAGTGGCCCTTCTACGGGTATTTCTTTTAAAAATATTATGCCTCTAGAAGACATTTAGAGTGACATTCACCTGGAAACTTTTTTGGAAATTTATTGGCTCTAGAGTGGTCCTTCTCTTGCAACTTTTTGAAAATTGAATGCTTCTATTGAGTAAGGCCTATTTGAAGTTTTGATACAATTATCTTTAATCTTCATATTAAAAACTTCGGAAAATTTTGGGGGTATTTAAACCCCTAAGCCACTATCCCTACGCCCATGGGTGCTATAAATACTGTGTTGTGGGAATCCTTTTAGTTTTGGTAATTTAGTGTGTGAAGTGTAGACTAGTGTTGTCTACTTTCATTTTTATTACGAAGAACCTTTTAAGAAACACAAACTTGTGTTTTACGGTCAACATTGATACAATTTTACTATTTATTGGTGATCTTTTATGGGTACTCGTAATATCTATCAAAAGTAACAGCTACAGATCACATAACTTGACGTATGGATATATGATAATTGTTTAAGTAACTTTTATAACCGTCAAAAAGGTTTATTCCCATCTTAATTCGACTGTCGGAAGAATGGGTTCACTACCCCACGCAGGGCAACAAAAGCCCCGAATTCTTCCCTTGGTCAAAGGTCACCCTTTTATAGCCCTCCGTGTCTCATATGTTTAAGAGTATTTGGATCAGTGTTGGCGGAACCATATTTGTGTAGGGTTGATGGGGCAACTGATCAAAAAGGGTTTGGGGGGACCGGAACCCCCTCCTCCAATCTTAAAGAGCTCGTAAGGGGGGGGGGGGGTCCTCCCCTGGCAAACGTTTGACATTTGGATGACCTTAAGCTAGTGGAATGGTCCTCACCCGGAATTTATTTGAATTATATTTTTTTCTAGAATCTCTTAGAAGTGGTATTACGTCAGATATTTCTAAACATTTGATACCCCTAGATATTTAGAACGGTCCTCACATTATTTTTCAAATTTTAATTGGATACCTTGAGAAGCTATTTGAAGTTTATTTTTAATCGTTGCATGTTATAAAATAAAAAGGGAAGTGAAATAAACCAAGAGAGGGGAATTTATTCCGAGGGGATGGGGCAATGCTTTTCAAGAGGAAATTCCCCTCCCTCGGCTATGCCGCCACTTATACATTTATTTAAGAAGTGCTTAATGTAAATTTTCTCACTTGGAGGAAGCAAGTGCCATGTAAGTTTATAATTTATAAATTTACCATCAAATAAACGTCAGATAGCTTCTAAAGGAATTTGATATTCGTAATTTTTCTTTTTTTCTTTGGTATATAGAAGGAATTCCCGCTCACCTAAGATTTTGAACTAGCTACAGCCTTGATTAAACACATTATTTTATATTATAAATGAAACTATAATGTTAAACACAATTCTATTATTTAAAATATCTAATATAAGGTAATGTTGTTAAAAGCAGGGAGACGAACCGGAATCTAAACCGTTAACACAAATTAATAGATATTTTCAAGGTACCCTATAAATAAATCGCTCAAGAACCAGAACTGGAATTAGAATCGATACATTATTTTAGGTTCATAAATATGTTCTTAAGGGTTCTAAAATATTATAAATCTACCTTATAATCGCGTTTTATGCCCTTCTTTCTTTAACTTAATTTTATTTTGGAATACTATGTTTTCCCTTTTTTCAGAAATTTGTAAATATATAACGGTACTGTATATATTTATTTTCCAAGGGAGCTACAAACGATTCAATTATCACTTAGCAGTAAACACTAATGATAAATTATTATTCTCACATTTTGTAGGGTTTACTCATTTTACTCTTTAGGATACGAGTTTAGGAATATGAATTTAACTTTTAATGGTAGAAAACCTGTATAATAGATGGTAACACTGAGAAATGAGAGCTTCCCCAGCTGTACAACAAACTAAACTTAAACACAAGATAATTTAAAAGTATCTTCCCATTTATGTGGTAGGTTTACAGGAACGCCTAAAAGGGAAGTGAAGGGTCATTAATTTTATAGATTTTCACTCCCTGCCTTCAAATAATTATTAGGTTAGAAGTAATCCAGCGAATGAGTTCATTTTGTGCAGTCCAGAAGTGATTTTTTAATAATAATAATAATAATATTTAGCACCGCGACTTACTACCCGTTCGGTTTATACGCGTTAAGTACTAATTACTCTAATGGATTAGAAATTGGGAAGGTTGAATTAGAGGAAGTGAACCCGCATTTGCGTGGAGGGAGAGTGGAAAACCATTTAGGAAAAACCACCCCCAGTTCACCCGACCGAGATTCGAACCTCGATCTCCCCGTCCTCAGCAGCCGAGCTCAACACGACAAGCGCGTTAGCCAACTACAACACCGATGCGGGTGATTTTTTTAATAAAAACTATTTGTTTAAATAATTTGATAAATGGAGGATAATTAATACTATCCAGTGCATAATAGTAGGGTAATTAAGGTAAATAATTATACAAAACTATGTATTAGGTATTATTTTTATAATGATAAAAAACTATTTAGAAAAATTATAACTATTTTTATTATTCTATAGAGCTGTGGTAATACGAAATACATAAAATAATCTCTTCCTCAAATGAAAAATGATAAATAAATTGTGCATTTATTGAGCTCATGAATTATGATATGCCTTTGTAAATTTTGAATAACCAACATTTTCTTCTTTTTTTTTACGAGTGTTAAGAGGGTAGTCATTATTGGGTCATCAATCTTGCTGCAACTCACTTTCTACTATCTCCAAACAAATATTTTAAAGTTTCAATTTAAGGTTTTCGGTTTTGGTTCCAGTCAGATTAAAATTAAAATTCCTGTTGTGTTTGGTTCTTAATTAGGTTATGGTCCTTTTAAATGTTTATATAATAGTTGGGTTGTTTAACATACCAGGATTCAGGTATCCTAGTGTATCCCAATAGTGGATGACATACCTGGATCAGGTATCCTAGTGTATTCCAATAGTGGATGACATACCTGGATTAGGTATCTTATTTTATTCTGATAGTGCTTAGCATACCTGTATCAGGCTTAGTTCACCCTAATATTGTTTAACATACCTGGATCAGGTACACTAGCCTATCAGAACAATGTTCGTCACAACTGGCTCAGATGTCCTCTAAAATCGGGATGATTTCTTATCATGCCTTGGACGGATTCCTTTTGATCAAAATGATTGGTATTTAGTGTAACGCTTCAAGGAATCGAACATTGCCTCATTAACATAGCTACCTACCTAAAGGTATCCTCTTTATCCTAGTAGTCCCATAAGCAATAAATATTGCCTCTCACTAACTTGGCATCTATTATATTTCTTAATAATTAACGCTTCGATCGTTAACGAACTATGAAATCACTAAACTAGAAACCAAAGAGCCTTAAAAATACCTATTCATCCCGGCATCTCCCCTTAAAATAATAATTGAAACTTATAAACACGATTTCTTCATTATTTTTTAGAACTTAAAACTCCAGGGATTCGAACTAGAGGTCTTTATCTAAGTATCTAAATAATGTTCAAGCGTCTCTTTGGTGCAAAAAGGTTTGTAATTTATTTGCTTCAAGTTAAAATCTAGTCAATTATATTTAATATCATCTTGAATAGTGTTTATTATTTCAACATTTATCAACAAAGTGGCGAGACATGAACTCATAGTTTTGTCAATTGAACATGTTGATTGTACAATATATTAGATTAGACATGTAGATTGTACAGTACATTAGATTAGACGTGTAGATTGTACATTGTATTAGATTAGACGTGTAGATTGTACAGTGTATTAGATTAGACGTGTAGATTGTACAGTGTATTAGATTTGACGTGTAGATTGTACAGTACATTAGATTAGACGTGTGTATTGTACAGTGCATTAGATTAGACGTGTTGACTGTACAGTGTATTAGATTAGACGTGTAGATTCTACAGTGCATTAGATTAGACGTGTATATTGTACAGTACATAAGATAAGACGTGTGTATTGTACAGTGTATTAGATTAGACGTGTAGATTGTACAGTGCACTAGATTAGACGTGTAGATTGTACAGTACATTAGATTAGACGTGTATATTGTACAGTGCATTAGATTAGACGTGTATATTGTACAGTGCATTAGATTAGACGTGTTGATTTACAGTGCATTAGATTAGACGTGTGTATTGTACAGTGTATTAGATTAGACGTGTGTATTGTACAGTGCATTATATTAGACGTGTGTATTGTACAGTGTATTAGATTAGACGTGTATATTGTACAGTGCATTAGATTAGACTGTAGATTGTACAGTACATTAGATTAGACGGTAAAGTTTACGCATTAGCTGGAGAAGAAATCCCCCCACAAGTCTCTTCGTTTAGCACCGCGTCTTACTACCTGTTCAGAGTATACGCATATTAACTAATTACATTAATGTGTTAGAAATAAGGAGGTTGGATTTAGAGGAAGTGTACCCACATTAGCATAGTGGACGACCGGGATTTGAGCCCTGATCTCCCTATCAATGGCAGTCTACTATATTGCAAGTGTGACCACATAATCGGATCTCCCACAAGTCATTACGCTATTAGGAATCATAATAATTAATGTGTTAAATTTTTTATGTCCCATGGAGGTAAAGTTAATTCAACTTTTCGTTTTGGTAAAATCTGGATTTTTATATAAAACAATACACTTTGATTCTCTAGAGCGAAACAATATCCTGAGATGATAGTTCCCTCGCCCCCAAAAGAAAATAATTGAGTAATAAGTGGAACAATATCCTGAGATGATAGTTCCCTCGCCCCCAAAAGAAAATAATTGAGTAATAAGTGGAACAATATACAAAGATGATAGTTCCCTCACCCCCAAAAGAAAATAATTTAGTAATAAGTGGAACAATATCCTGAGATGATAGTTCCCTAGCCCCCAAAAGAAAATAATTGAGTAATAAGTGGAACAATATACAAAGATGATAGTTAATCTCGCCGTTTCGCCGCACCCCTCCAACAAATGATTAGTCGAAGACCCGCCTCGGTGGCGTAGTTGGCTAACGCGCTTGTCGTGTTGAGCTCGACTGCTGAGGACGGGGAGATCGAGGTTCGAATCTCGGTCGGGTGAACTGGGGGTGGTTTTTCCTAAATGGTTTTCCACTCTCCCTCCACGCAAATGCGGGTTCACTTCCTCTAATTCAACCTTCCCAATTCCTAATCCATTAACGTAATTAGTACTTAAAGCGTATAACCTGAACGGGTAGTAAGACGCGGTGCTAAATATTATTATTATTAGTCGAAACCATAGCACTAATTACATGTAGCTACATGTGCACACAAAAATAATCGTTTCACTTTAGTTTTTATATAATTTTTAATAACAAAATACATTTAGTTTCGAGATTATTATGATAAGTAATATTTTGATTCAACATAGAGAGATTATGAAATTCTGCTAAAGATCAAGTTATTCATATGCAAGTACAATAATAATAGAAATTAATTAATGCTCTTGTAGATACTATCAAAAGTAAGCTGCGGTGTCCGAGTGGTTAAGGAGTTGGACTTGAAATCCAATGGGTGTTACCCGCGCAGGTTCGAATCCTGTCCGCAGCGAATATTTTTAACTTTTTCATATTTCCTTATAACTGTCATTCATTAAACAACTTGAAACGATTTTTAAACGAGATAACACAATTTTCATTATTTTAAAACATATTTGCCATAAATACTGTGTTTGCTTATTAGAGATAGTTGCCTTACTGTTCTGTTATTCCTGGTGAAATCACTGCAATCTAACAGAGCTTATTAATTAACTATACAACCAAATTGTATAGATAGAATCAACTTGTTATAATAGATATATAGCCAATAGTAGTGAATGTATAATATTTAGAGCATTGATAAAATGCTCACAGAGTGTATATTTTACACCACTCTTGCCTTTATTGTGACTCATTATATATAAAATAACTTTCAATAATGTTAAATAGTAATTATTAGAAGATGCTACTGACCGTTTCTAACATGTTTTATTAATCGTGGATTGGTGCAAAAGTTTGGTTGCTAGCGATATTAAAAGTAGAGTTTGTTTATGTTAAAAAGCTGATTTAATAATGTTCTTGAGTCTGGTCCCATTTATTGCTCTAAAATTAAGTTGGAATCAACTTTTGGCAGCCTTGAAAAACAATAAATATTTCAGTAAGCTAATATGAGACTTATTTAAACAAGAGAACATAGCGGTGGAAAACTACTCATAGCTATACAAAGACTAACTATAATAGTTTAAAACTTATTTACGTAATGTACTCAAATCAATCAAATTGTTTTATTAATAGAAAAAGAAAACACATGTTATGAATAGTATAGAGTTAAACCAGTTAGTTCATAGAACCCGCTTCATTTTGTTCCAACCATATGGATATCCTTGTCATCTAATTTTTACTCAATTATTCCTTTATACGCTTATTATTTGAAAAGCCCAAACATTTTGAAATATTTCAGCACAAAACAAAAGCGTGTCTGACTTGTAATGTCTCTTGAACAAATTCAATATATACCGTAAACAATACATATTATTCTTCAACCCAATTATTTACAGTCATAACAGTAAAAAATAGATAATAAGATCAACATCGACCTATAGAAACATAAATTTGTATTAAATTACTTTTAACAAAATCTTATATTTTTTCTGGGAATCAGGAGATTGATATAAAAATATAAATAACAATATGTTAAATTTAAAATCAAATTAAATTTAAATGACTTTAATTTTAGATATTATTTCGTATCTTAAAAAAAATATAAATTGAGGGTGAGAAATGAGAGAGTAAGAATAATAATAAAGGAAGAACCAGTCCAGGACAGGACAGAGAAGACACGACTAAGGTAGTATGGTCCTGTGAGAAGAATGGAGAGAGAAAGGATGACCAGGAGAATGTTGGATATGAAGGTGTGGGTAGGAGGATGAGAGGAAGACTAAGAGGCAGATTGATGAAAGGAGTAAGAAGGAGTGTGGAGGAGAGGACTGGGCCAAGGTGGAGGGAGAGAGGTGGTGGGAGGAAAGGAGGCGGTGGAGAGGCTTATTATCCTAACAGACCCAGCCAGTGGCTGGAAGCTGTTGATGATGATGATGATTATATAGATAGATATATAGATGGAGGGATAGACAGATAGATAGACATAATAAAAGATGCGGAAAATCAAGACCCATTAGCCACTGATGCAGAGTGCGTTAATCAGGGTTATAGTTATTTAATATAATCTATATGTGATACACACGCGTTTAATTTAGCAAGATTGTCATTATACCTTGGTATGAAGCAAACAATGAAATAACATTATTTACTTTTATTTACAAAATTAGGTTGAGTCATGTTTTGTTTTATTAATATAAACGTTACGGGCACCACTGACTCGGAGGAATATATCTTCACACTTAGGTATTTCTCAGGCTGGGCTTATATTCACTTATAGCTCACAGATAATAGCCAATAGCACATAGTACACAAGATGTTAAAACATTTCCTCAACAGTAGCGTTCATAAACAATACATAGTGAATAGTGCAAAGGATTGATTAAACTTTACCTTTCTATGCAGGATGCATGAATCTGAGCATAAACAAACACTTGAGACGTATCAGTGAATGAAAAGGTGAGAAAAGGATCCAGCCAATTAAATCACCAGTATACATACACTTTGTGCACAAAAGATGTACAGTTCATATTTCGAATTTTCTTGTAATAGCCATTATTGTTTGCTATAACGATTTTACTTGGTTTTGTTAGATAACAGTAGTTCTACCACAATATTCATGACAATAATAAAATCAGGACAAACTAAAAATCAATTTTGATTTAATAGTATTATATATATAGCGCGTTTGTACTATACCATTAGTAGCCCAGTAGTGGAAAGTTTAGCCAGTACTAACTTATCGTTACCCAGGGGAAGGCCGAATGTACTGATCGTACATTCTTTCCGCGGAGGCTCTTTCCATGTCCCAATGAGATGAGGTGGTCATGAGCATTAGGGTATGTAAAGAACAAAATATAACCTAAGCCTAACCAACCAAATCTTGATGACCTTTGGGATTATCCATTTATACTAAGCTGACAAATATTTCTTGATCCGGTACCACCAAGAACTCTCACCTTAGTTTGTATTACATTTATATGAATCTCCATTCTGTCTGTCGCCACATTTAACGATATGCAAGTCACTTTCATTCTTAGCCATTAATATGGCATAATCTGCATATAACAGCTCTCTCACATTCACATTGTCCATGTGCACAGTAACCGGGTCCTACACGTATCCACGAATACATTAAACAACAATGTAAACATAATACAACCTTGTATAACACCCTGTTCAGTACCAAACCATTCGAGCTAAGCTCCATAAACCTTAACGCATGCTTTATTTCCATCATACACCTCCATAATTGCATTTATTAACAATGCATCCACACCATACTCTCTCAGAACATTCCATAACATACTCCTATTAACCCGATAATACGTTTTCTCCAGATAAACGAATGTGCAATAAACTTTCTTCCTTACTGCCCTACATTTTTGAATCACTTATTGCAAAGCAAATATCTGTCTCACCCAACCTCTACCTAGCATGAAACCACATTGCACATCCCAAATCCTGTCCACAGTTTTTCCACGCACCCTCTTAATTAAAACTTTCCCAAAAACTTTACCTGGAATACTCAACAAACTAACTGCCCTATAATGCTTACATTCACTCTTAATGCTCTTTACTCTGTACAAAGGAACAGTAACAACTTTCTTCCAGCCATTAGGAACATTCGAAATCCTAGGACACAAAGTGAAAAAAATCACACAATCTGGCAATCATTGCCATGCGCTCACACCTAGGTTCACTTGTGATCCCATCTACACCCGCAGATTTGTCATTATTTAACACTTTTTATAGCTTTTAACACCTCAGCCTCGTTAATTCTTTCACTCAACATAACATTTTCCCTATATTTTGCTACTTACTTTATGTTTTGGCCATACAATTGCTCAAAATACTCTCTCTATATCGCTCTCTTATATTGTTTTAATCCCATATCATCTCACCGCGTTCATTCGAAATGCCATAGGTATTTCCTTGCACTCCTTGTTTAGTTCGTTTTACCCACTTCCATAACATATATTGACATCATTAATAGGCTCATGGAAAGGTACAAACTTCCAACTTATGTGTCGGTCAAAATACCAACGTTTCAATCTTTTTAGGGGAGCTTTATTTGAAACTGAGAGGATTTCAACCTCCCTTAACCCAGCACCACATATAAATGATTAGTGATGCAACTGTATAAAAGCGTAATTGATTAATATATGATGGCTATTTTATTTTACTTAGTTGATGACACAGTAGCTTGACTAAAATGCGTCGTAGAGTTTACTGTTTGAAAATTTAGTTGACTTAGTTATTACTTGTTGCGTTATCCGCACGCCATAGATTGACGTCACGTGACAGTAAAAAGATAGATTGTTTTAAATATCTTAGTTTGTTTTAGTTCCCTGGTGGGCCTTTTTAGAAGAATGAAATGTGTTTATATGACTTGGTACTGACATAGCCCAAACTTGCATGCGCATTGAAGAGTACGTGACGTCACAGATTTGCTTACGATTTATTCACTCAATTGTAACCCACATCGGTGGTAGAACAGGCCGAGACGTTACTCTCGCAATATATTGGACTATCGATGATGGTAAGATCGATGTTCGAATCCCGGTCGCTTGTACCAAGTGTGGTTTCTCCTAAATGATTTTCCACTCTCTCTTGCCGCAAACGCTTGTACACTTCCTCTAAAGTCAACCATCCGTCCACATACCTAGCACATTGGAATAATTAGTACATATGCGTCAAGTACAAACGGGGTAGTAAGATTTGGTGCTAAGAAAAAAACTTATTTGCAATTTGTAAAAGACTGAAAACTGGATGCCCCACATTGGAACGCCAATTGTAAAAGCCTTAAATACTGCCCCTCGTTGAGTACGCCAATTGTAAAACATGTAATTTAAACAATAAATATTGGACTAGATGTTGAGATAAATCTGCCCAAGAAATGAGAAAAACTGTGTTTTGCTGTCACAACGACAATTTTATTTGCCCTTAAGTTGTTTTGTAAATAAAATAAACCACCACTTAATGTTGTAAAACACTTCCATCTCGTCTGCCGTAGAAGAGTAGAATGACGCGTCTAACAAGTTAGCGTCCTCTCGAGTCGAGCCGTGTGAACCCCGTAATTCACACCCTCGAACCCAGACCACTCCTTGCTTTCTTTCCATCGACCAATAGGGTTAGTTTTAAAATTAGCTCGCATTTAAGAAAACAGACGCGCTTCTCTGCACCTGCTATTATTTTACTGCGCATTACAACACGGAAGTAAAAACCTTGTTTCTGACACGTGCAGTTAAAATAAAAGAAAAAGAAACATGGCCGTAGTATAGAAAAGATGACTTTACTTTATATTAACTGAAAAGAAGAAATATTAATATATTTACTTTAAAATATGATCGCGAATATTAAAAAGACAGGAAAAATCGATATCATTACAAATTTTAATAACATCAAAAGTTGGTTGACCTCAGCAGTCTTGAGGTTGAGAGCTCACCATAAGACCCGATGTTCGTGGGTTCAAACCCAGTCGGGGTTGACTTACTTTTCTTGAGTGATAAACATCCGGAGCACAACTTCCCTCGGAGGGGAAGTAAAGCCCTCGGTCCCATCTTAATTGAGGTATGCAAAATAACTCTGGAAGATTTGTGAAAATACCTTTCCTGGCAAAATTGGTAGACCATTTCACTCTCGCTCATAGAAATCCTCGTCTGCTGATATAATCAGTCGGTTAAGAAATCACACGTTAAATACCTGCTTTCAAATGACTAATAGGTTCCTTGAAAGGTGCCATCTCACAAATGTTGTGTTTATCAAAGTACCAATATTTGGACAAAGTCAAAAGTAAAACTAACCTAATTTTTAAAACTATAAGTTGTGAAATATTCTTAACATAGTAGTGTGCGTCTACCCTAAGCCTCATTTAGGGAAGCTAGAATTAAAATTTACATTATTAGATATAACATACCTTTCGTTTTATTTGTACCAACAATATATATTTAAAAGCCAAATAGATCTGTAGTTGAAAGTAATTTGAGTATACTGCTAACAAATCTTAGTTTTATAAAATCGTGTTTGGACCGAGGTTTGACCCTAATGCAACCCAATATTTATTTCAAAGCTTCAACACTCTCTTCTTGGCATCACTTTCTAAACTAGCTACAACAAATTGAGAATAAGTTATTTTAAAGAAAGAAAATATTCAAATGAGAGAAAAAAGCTAAAAAACTACGATGGAAAGTACAGTCATTGTATATTTTATAAATGACCAAAAGTAAAATCCAATCAACAGTGAAAAATATGATTATATTTTAAAGTTTTGTTGTGCCTGGTTTGAATGCCTTTCTCGATAAATATTTTTTAACATAAAGTTTTAACAAAGAGAAGAAATTTTTCAAAATTAATGTTTAAACTTTCTCCCACATACGTACATTTCCACTGATAATTTGCGCTTCAGAAAAAGTTTTCACCACTAAAATAGACACTTATTAACGTTATAATCTTTGTTATATATTTTTAAACAAGAAAGACACCAACCGTACTTATTTTCAAACATCATATTCTGTTATAAAAACTGCCAAAACACTGGTCTTAACTCTCGTTCTCTAACATTCCAATGTAATTCCTTGTGCTTGTAGCTTAGTGTAAAGGTCAGAGTTCAAATTTGACCTCTGTATTATATCTAATATAAGCTCGGGTTCGGTCGCAATTAGCATCCCAGGAGATTACTACAACACTACCTCATCCTGTCGTCAGATCTGGTCCAATTACACCCGTAGGTCTTGCCAGGATATTTCAGATAGTAGGAACCGGGTAGCTACAGTCCATTCGACATAGGAGTGTAGGTAATTATTGACAACTAGCAAAAGCTACCCTATCTACTCTTATGTATCCGTCCTCCAAACAATATGATCTACAATACCATATGTTGAATTGTTACTTTTGGCAGTCACAACTTACAACAAACCATTTATTTTTATTAATGTTTCTTTAAGCGTGTTTACTTGATTGAAACACGAATATATCAAAATAGCCCTTTGGATGTTTATTTTTTATTTTTGTGTCAGCTGTGGCTTACTTAAAAACGCTTAACGGACTAGAGCTTCTAAAAGGCTGCGTTCTCTTCACAAATTAATATGGCAAACCAGACAAAATGAAGGCCATTGATCAAGTCATTAAAACTGTTTTTGGTTGTCTTTATGCGCAACTGTTTACAAAAAAAAGTTTTTATTCTAATATTATATTTTGTTCTTTATTTAAGTTATAAAAACATGTTTATTTATTTATTTATTTATTTGGGTGGACAGTTAAGCATATAAGAAAATACATGTGTGAATATAACACTTTTAATAGATCATTTCATATTCTATTATAAATATTGTTGCTACAACCGCAAAACAAAAACATAATAGTTTTATTATTATGTGTTGTTCTTTTAATAAGTTACGAAAAATACCATTAATTACACAGTAATCTCAAGTAAACTTTTATTAGAAGCGTTTACTTTTGATCGATAATATAGTATTATTATTATTATTATTATTATTAGCACCGCGTCTTACTACCCGCTTGGGATATATGCACTTACGCCAATGTGTGATGGTAGGGTGATTGTGATATGAAATGGAGGACCTATAGTTTAACGTGGGATCCGAACCACGGTGGAGGACTGGCATTCTCCACATTCACAAGATGTGATTAATACACGTCTTTTCAGAATATAGTATTACTAAGAAAATAATTATTTACACGTAGGCTAACATTAGGGATTTCCAACCAAATTATCAATAAAAATTTTATGCTACCTGCCGGTCCACACCCCTTCAGTTAAAAAATTACTAAAACTACTTTCATAAATCCATGTGGACGAATATATAGATGTGACCTGCATCTGTCTCAATACTTAGTATAAATACCAGATAAATAATAGTAATTTTATAATAAAACGAAACTGATGTAAAAGTTACTTTAACACAAATTTCAGATACTAAAGATCACAGGGAAAGTGTTATTATATTCCGTAGCGTAGAACTCACACAAGTGAGCAAAGGCATGATTATCGTCTTGTCTGGTTCGTTGGTGACTGGGTGGGTGGGATTCGATATTCAACCGCGCGCGTGTACCATTGTGTTTTATATTTGGTATTTTCCAAAAATGCAAATACAATATTTTTTTAATGGACATGTTGGTCTTCAGTATATTAAAATATAAAATAATAGAATAAATTAAATCTGCCGGTGATCTGATGCATGTCAATGTTTGATCAAGACTTGTCAACTGAATGAAAAGTTAAGGGCTACGGACACATACAAATATGGTCGTCCATAAGTTATTTTAGTTATTTCATTGTAAATGGGCTAGAAACACACACACACACATTATTATTATTATTATTATTATAGGGTCGCGTGAAGTCCACTTTTTAATTATAAACGAAGTTTAGTGTAATATATCAAATATTATTGAGGCTAAATCGAAGTTCTAATATTTTTGTTAGTTACTTTATGCTTTAAAAATATACTATGTTGTTATTTTATATAGACCTATATCTATGCTCTATAATAACTATGAAAATGTGATTTTTAACATCTCAAAATGGCAACAAATGATCATAAATTGAGTATTTGATCCACTCTCCATACAATTTGAACAGCCTGGGTAGCAAACAGCATCCCTGCCTCACTCCTCTTACTATCTGTACGATGTTGGTTTCTCCAACGTTTAGTCTCACTGTCCCAGGTGTAGGTTTGCAATCAGCCTTCTGTCCCTCCAGTTGATGTCTATCTTCTCGAGTACTTCCATCATTTTCCTCCTTCCACTATAGTGAATGCTTTTTGCCATTCGATGAAACCAAAGTAGATCTCTTCCTTGACTTCCAGCATTCTCTCTGAAATTATTCTCGGCATCCCGAGGGTTCCTTTTCCTTTTCTGAATCCAAATTGGTCTTCTTCCACCACACTTTATATTTTCCGTTCAAGTCACCTGTTGAGTTTTCTTGCCATATATATATATCTTCACGTATTTACACTAATGCGCTAGGGACAAGATAGGTAGAATTGAAAGGAATTATGCCCGCAATTACTCCTAGGGAGGATAGGAAATAGTTTAGATGGAAAGCTTTGTAGTGTTTTATCCATCAGGGATTCGAATTCCCACCTCCTCATTACTGAAAAACCAGACAAGACAAGACTATACTGGCGCCTTTGCTCGCTGGCTCACCGTTTTAAATCATGAACAAAATAAAGATAGCTAGCTACCTTCAATCAATCCCATCTGCAATCCAATTTCCTTTAGAAAATATAAACTTTTTTCGATCAAAACTGATATCCTTTTATATAATATTATTAGTGTTATTGAATATGTGTTGATAGTATCTATCATTAGTAACAGCTTCAGATCACATGACTTGACGTATGAATACGTGAAGGTATATCTATCTAGTGACTTTTCGATCTGCCAGATCTCCATATGAAAATTATTCTGCAATAAAGGTGAAATGTATCCATATAAATATTATACCACACTGTTGGTTTGTTCCAGAAAATTTCCTCTGACCTTCAGGCGGGTGACAAGGCCAATCTCCTGCCAGACGGATCCGAGGAAGAGTGAACGCAACAATGGCCACGGCCCCTGAAGACGTATTGTAGGCCAATCAACGAGTGGAGGGCCCACTCTTCCGTTTAGAACTCGACAAGTAGCGTCACAGGAATCTAAATACACCGTCATATTCATCTAGAGTTCTGCCATCTATTATTTATACAACATCACCGCCATCCCGTGGCTAAAATCTGAACTAAAATAGTTCTAATGTAGTGTCTGGATATGCACTATAATACTTGATGTAGCTTACCGTGCCTTGAAGAACCTTTTAGTGGGTTTATCAAAATATTATATTGTTCTTAACATTGACAAAAATGTACTATATTCTGCTTCTATTTGTCAAAATTGACATCATCTGTTAAAATTGAGAGCTGCTAAACGAATCCAATGAAATATAAAATTAATACGTACCGTAAAATGGGGTGAAGATGACCACAGGGGTGGAGTTGACCAAGTTTTTCAAATTCGTATATTTTCCTTATTATGATTATTAATTATTTAATTACAAATTATTTTTTTAACATACATTCTCATCACATTTGTAGTCCAGTTTTGATGCTTATAAACAGTTAAACTGAAATATTTTTTTTATAAAAAAATACTTTGGCATAATTGTTTTAACCCTGGAAAAGTATTGATGCTGGATGTTTATTATATAGCTTAAACAGAAAAATTCTACTAGAAAAAAAACAATGTCTCAAGACTATTGTACACAGGTAATATGATAGCAAGAATAAACAATAATTTTTAACCCAAAGATTGTCCAAACATACATAATTGTTCAAGTTACACACTTAATGGGGGTGAAGTTGACCAGCCTGCAACACTTGTGATTTTCCATGTGGTGTTGATATCTTTGAAGAATTGATATTTAAAACAAATAATTTTAAAGAAAATAATGTAAACATTCATTTAGTAATATTTGGAAGTGTGCTAATAATTAGTATTGATAAAAATTATCTAAAATCCATACTCTATTGCTTTGTAATAAGCTTTGGTGATTTTAAAGGTTATATTATTAAGAAAAATATAATATATCAATAAATTGAAAGTTAACACAACAATAGGCCTATTATTCTTGATATTTTATTGGTAATAATATTAAATTACCTACAAATCAAGTTGCATTTGATTATAACAGCCAAATTAGACATTTGCTTCAAATACAGCCTTAAATTTATTTTATTTTGGCCCATGATGCATTTTAGTAATTTCAGTTTATTTCTTATAAATGTATGTTGTTATCTACCGGTAACTAATCTTACCCCTATTATCACTGCTATAGACACCAAATAAATATATTCCTAAGCCTAATAGTAAGAAATTGTGCCAGTACAGTGAACATGACAGGGAAAAAGCATTTAATTTATATTTGAAGGATAAAATTACAATCACTGAGGCATGTAAAATATATAATATACCCAAAGGAACATTTGTGAACCATGTACATGGCCGAAAAGAAAAAAAAACCAAACATAGCGCAATAATGGTTGACATATGTAAAAGGGTGGAATGTATTTATTGACTATTTATAAACTTACCAACGGGGGACACTACATTTTATATGAAAGTGATCCTGCTGAATAAACCTTTGTCTAAAACAAGTCATAAACGGTATAATGAATTGAATAAGTTATATTCTTTAGTATTTTAATCGTTCAGTGTTTTATATTTTAATTTCACAATTAATTATAAATTTGCAAAAATATATATTAAAAAATTCTGTAATATAAAGAGTGTTTGCAACCAACTTATCCATGTGGCAACTTCACCCCAACACTTATCAAAATTCTTTTAATCAATTAAATCAATGAAAAATTAATTTATTCATGTTTCAACCAACCTAAAAATAGCTAAAGGGTATTTTTATATATTTGAAACCAAGAATTTTATAAATTTCTTTCAATAATTTGTATTGTTTAAAGTTATACAAGTTGAAAAGTGGTCAACTTCACCCCATTCGACGGTACTAGTAGAGCTACATTGGGATTCAGATAGGAATAACTTTCTTGCACACACATTTGCAGATAAGGTTGTTCTTACAATTTTACTAAATAAACGTTTTGAACCTTCATAAAAGGCTCTTCAACTGGCGGATCGATTATATTTGGTCACATGACTAGCTTGGATTCATAACCCTCTACATTTATATTGATAGTTATCAGAAAATAATAATAACTCTTCTTCCTAATCACAATTATTATAACTAAACACAAATGTTTTGATGGAAGCTTACAATTAGAATTAATAAATATAATTTATTTGGGTGATAAGAAGCTTGTTTAATAAAAGTCACTGTTGAAATATCTTGCTATGTATGATAGACTTTGGTTCCAATTTCGGTGGGACCATAATATATCCCTCAGGTGATGTGAAATCAGGTAAGATTCATTTGGCAAGGAGTTCACTCCTTCTTCTAGCACTTATAAAAATAAATACAGAAAATCTTATTAAATACAGGTTTATTTGATCCATGTCAATATCATATTTATTTTACAAGTACATTAATTAAAAGTTTAAGAAAAATTCTTAAAGATCATTAAAATATACTTTATTTATTGTAATCCAGTAACGCTCAATGATTTTTTCTCTCCTCGTCTTACTATCCGTTCGGGTTACAAGAATAAATATAATATATATTATATAATATATTGTGCATATCGGATATAATATATGTTATATACTTATTACATAATTTATAACATATAAAATATGTTATATCATTTATATTGTATATATTATGTTTTATAGGCTATATTATAGTTATATAATACATTATTATATATAACATGTGTATAATGCGCTAATAGGCTAGGAATACTTCAATATGTAACATTTAGAGGATATGTGCCGCATTTTCGTAAATAGAGAGTGGAAAACCATTTAGGGAACACCATTATAAGTATAGGCTACTTTTTCAGGATTCAAACCCCTAACCCCTGGTCACATTAAAACCATACTAGACGAGCTTGGCGTATGTTTAATCATGGTTAGTAATTAAAAGTCTCCCTAACAAAACAACCCCTGTTCAGCATTTTTCAACAAATGAAATACTAAAGGTTATGGCATCCGTTTTCCACGTGACCTTTGTCCCTCGACCCTGCGGGAAGAAACACTTGTGAGGATTTGGACGAAAATAGAGTTATTAGAACATTAATTCGATTGCTAAATAAGGCCGATATTTAACTGTTATAATGTTGTTATAATAAATTAAGTTGTTTTCATTACTTAAATCTTGATTTTGGGAAAATATTTCTTTTAATATCATAGCTGGGTTTTCGAATCCTTGCGATTCTTTTATCCCATTTGAATTCCTCGTTTGAAGAATATATTATGAACAGAAATATATAATTATTTTGGTAGTGTTTGGGTTGATTATTTGCTATCCACAATAATTTCCCTTGAGCTTACAGGATGTAACAATTAAACCTTTTATCACAGTCTTTAAATTGAATCATACGGTAATGAACCATCAGCACTACAGTAATAATACTAACCACACGGCACTACAGAAAGTAACATTTGTCCGTGCGTGTACGAATGTGGGTATGTCACAAACAGGCCACAGCCACCCTTATTAATATTATTAATATGACCGTAAGGGCGTAACAAGGCAAGTGAGGGATGACATGGAGTTAATTATATTTATTTGAACTATTCTAACTCATTCGATCGTACATTGGTTGTAGCCTGTGTGGATTTATATAATTATGTTTTCGCGGTTTGCTGTTATTTCGCGTTCACCACATTAAATGCTGTCTCACCTAAGCAAATTAAATTTGCATGAATTATTGTTATAAATAAAACAGTATATTTACATACTATAAAGTTATTGTTAACTGTATATTATACCTTAACACTCTAAATCTACTCAATGTGCTAGGGAGTGAAGTCGTTAACGCAATTCACCGAATAATATATTAAATAAAGCCACCACACAAAATATATTGGCCGATTGTATCAAATGGAATTGTGAACCTAGAAGGAAGAGACAAAAGGTCTTAAATTTAAATTAATATTGGTTCTTTAAAGGTGTGTATGATAATAAAGTCCAGGACATGCGGCGTGAATGGGAGAATTCAGAACCTTGTTCTGGGTACTGACTGGCAAACCAAATGGGAAGAGACCATTGGGAAGACATAGACTCAGATGAGAAGATAACATTAAACTGGAGCTGAAAGAGATAAGATGTAATGAGGTGTACTGGCTAGAACTAGCTCGAGATGGAGATAGGGTGTAATGAGGTGGACTGGATAGAACTAGCTCGAGATGGAGATAGGGTGTAATGAGTTAGACTGGATAGAACTAGCTCGAGATGGAGATAGGGTGTAATGAGGTGGACTGGCTAGAACTAGCTTGAGATGGAGATAGGGTATAATGAGTTAGACTGGATAGAACTAGCTCGAGATGGAGATAGGGTGTAATGAGGTGGACTGGCTAGAACTAGCTCGAGATGGAGATAGGGTGTAATGAGTTGGACTGGATAGAACTAGCTCGAGATGGAGATAGGGTGTAGTGAGGTGGACTGGCTAGAACTAGCTTGAGATGGAGATAGGGTGTAGTGAGGTGGACTGGCTGGAACTAGCTCGAGATGGAGATAGGGTGTAATAAGTTGGACTGGATAGAACTAGCTTGAGATGGAGATAGGGTGTAGTGAGGTGGACTGGCTAGAACTAGCTCGAGATGGAGATAGGGTGTAATGAGGTGGACTGGCTAGAACTAGCTCAAGATAGAGATAGGTGGCGTACTTTTGTAAGTGCAGCAATTAACTTTCGGGTTTCTAGTGCCATAGAGTTAGTAATTAAAAAGTGGTAATACGAGTGATGTTACTAAAAAAAATAAGTGGAGTTGCACTGAGACCGTTAACAACGTTAACAGCTTATTTATCACTTAGGACGTTATTAACGTTAACAGTCTATTTAGGACTTATGACGTTATCAACGTTAATAACCTGTTTAGCACTGAAAACGTTATCAACGTTAACAGCCTATTTAAAAACGTCCCATCGAAAGCTCTAAACATGGACGCTCTAGAAAACAATCTCATTGGGCAACGATGATTTTTTTAAATCTGGACCAATGGACTGTCTTACTGGAGTATAAGGTTTCATTCCCACGAGGTCTACACTACACTCTTCGACCATATAAACTTTTTTAGAACCTAACAGATGTATTTCTATTAGTTGTGTAGACTAGCACGAAAAGTATTTCCAGATTACAATATTAAATAATATTTGTAACTTAACATTTATATGTTTGTTAGTTTTCGACCAGATGTGGCAGCAAATAAATTTGTCGTTAAAAGCTTTTGTATATTGTTTGAAGTGTCCCGGCGACTGTCACTTCTAGGGTGGTATCTGGTCACTAGGGTCGCGCCCAACCGGTCTACAACACGACAGAAAACTGACGTGAGTCCTTTAAACATATTATATTGGTACAATAACATCAAATATGCGGAGATGTGTGTGTACAACTGAAATATCAAACATGCGAATAAGTTTTACATAATTACCATTAAAATTCAAATAATTCATTCTAAATTAAATTTGTCGTTAGATTTTACACTAATTTAAATATGTCCGTTATATTTTGGTGGCATTTTAAGTTTATTTTCCTTAAGCGGGTTGCTAAGAGATCTTCATAAAGTAGGTCACAAAAAGTGGTTTTCATACCAACTGCTTAAATTGGTACCAAACTGCAGCATAGTGATCAATTTCATTCAATTATCTTAGTGGCTACGCCCCTATGGTGATATAGATAAGCTTCCATTGCTATCCAAAGACAGCTCATAATAAATAATTACATACTATTTGGTATATTGTTATTATTTGGATTTATTTCCCCATGAGATTCAATTAAGTTCACATTATTTAGATGAAAAACTCAATAGTAGTGCTTCATTTGAGATTATTATTATTATATTGAAATTGTGACATATATATCAAATCGTGGTGAATTTTCTCGAGTTTCACGGAAATCCAAACGCTTAATTCACTATAAACACTATCACAATCTTTAAGGTTATGTTAATTTCCACTAATATTTGTTTTAAAGTTTTACTTTGATTTATAAACGAAATTAATTCAAAGTGTAAAAAGTTCTAGCCCAGTTAATTCTCCGTTGAGAGAAAAGAACGGTCTGTTTAGGAACTATTTTCATCGACTGTTAACATCGTCTAAAGTTGAAGATCGTGTCGTTGTTTTCAATTTACTTGTTCGAATAGCCTAATATTAAATAGGCTAACCGGAATTTGGCAGTTGATTGGTTTTAAGCATACTTAAACTAAATATGCACTACATAATACTAAATTTATAATAATTTATAGAATATTGACTTGTATAAAAACAGTATCCATATGAGATGTATTCATGTTAGCATTGGATGCCAAATCAATTAATAGCTCCCAAATAAACTTTTTTAGAACTTGACAGATCAATATATTTGAAGATGTATTTCAATTAGTTGTATAGACTTGCAACTAAAGTATTTCCCAACTACAATGTTAGAAAATATGTGTAACTTAACAATTAGATGTTTGTTAGTTGGGTTGTTCGTAAAGTATACACCTTTCACAAATTATGTTTTATTTATCAGAAACATTTGATTAAATATTTTGTATGTAAATTAAACAATATTTTTAATAGTATCCAGTTATAATGGTCTGATGTATAAAAATAGAATGAATAATATTTGTGGTTTTTTCAGGGTTTTTTCTTTCATAAAATACCGCATAATGTTTTAAGCTCTGACATTATAACTAAACCTTTTGCAATATTAGTGCGTCAGTTTGTAAATTGTGCGTATAAAATATATTTTACATCATTACAAACACCCAATAATAAAAATTGGCAACTAGTAAATGATTATTAGTTAATTCAAAATATTCTTTAACACATTGAAAGATTGTTTTTAATAAGCATCCTTACGTACGTTTATAATATGTTGACCTTTCCATCACTACAGTTACGAGATACTATAGAACTTAACAAAAATAGTAGTTATATATGGTAGCCATCCATACACATTTCATACGTAACTTCCCTGATCTACTCTTTACATATTCCATTAATGGAATCCGATTTGTTTTATTTTAAAAATACAGAAATAGTTATCGAAATATTCAAGAATCTATGTCTTTGGAAGTTTTCATTGATATATTTTGGACATTATTGGATGACTAAGGAGTGTAAAAAACACATCTCCAAAAATACCGAATTTGAATATATGTGATGGTAAACATAGATTAATGTGAAAACTAGGATATATTAAGATCTCAAAGAGTTTGACATCAAAGAGACCTTTTTGAGTCAAATTATCCTCTCGCAAAGCATCCGCTCTTTCCATTCATTAACATGATCATTCTGGTTAAGATAATGACTATTGTTGACTTGCGTGGTGTACGACGATTTAATGGAGCGCCGACCCCCTTATTCATATCTCTATACGCCGTGCTCAGCTAAATATATTGCTTCTACCTAGGTGTGTGTGTGTGTGTGTGTGTGTGTGTGTGTGTGCGTGCGTGCGTGCGTGCGTGCATTGAAATATTATCACTTCTGTTCTATGAGAGGAATAAGTGAAGGAGATAAATAGCTTGCGCTTCACACCAGATATAGTGTTTCTCATAACTGTTTATATCGTTAACATTCAAGTGTTCAAAATGGTTTTAGAGAACGTTTTTAAAAAATATTATTTTCTCTTTTAAATAGACCGTTCAATGTAATAAATGGAGTAGAAAGTTTTTTTTAAACAACCAATTCAAAATTGCACCATATTATTTTTATAAAAGTGTTTGTATGCAACACGAATACTAGAAATGTAAAATACAATTAATTATATAAAATACGTGTTTTGCTTTTATTGAAACTTATTTTCTATTCTGAGTAGTATTTTACTTTATATAGTTTTACTATTCAATTTGGCTTATGTCACATATACACCGCACAAAATGGCAACGTTGGTTTAAAAGAGTTAAACAAAAATTGTAAACGTGACCCTAAATAAAAAATTAGATAGAATTTCAAAGTTATAATAATAATACGTTTTAGAAGTTTGAAAATTGCTGTGCTATAAAGCTTAATTTAAATTAAAGTTAAATGTCGTGTCTTAAAGAATTTTGCTAAAAGAAACTTAGAGATCAAGTAGTATAATATCACTGCAGGGACAGTTTTAAACCATCATAGATGGTATAATTTATTTTATTATTAATAAAAATCTTTATTTAACGTTTTCCTTGTATAAATAACCAACTTTTATATTTCCATTAGAATATGCAGTGCTATTTTATAAAATAAAAAGTAAAACATATTTTAACAGTATTTTTTTATTTGGGTTCGTGATTTGCTTCTAGCATTTGGGTACAAGATATTGTGCCTTTTTGTAGCTAAATGAAGAACTGATTTAGTGTAAATAAACATAATAAAAGAAAGTCTTTTAGAAAATGCTGGTGCCTTTTTATTATTAATATTTCATAGGTCTTCCTGGATAAAAGAAGAATATAAGTTTTATTTTCTTGGACAATTTTGGTTTTGTTGCATAGCATTATAGTAGAGTTGCCCTATCATAGATTATATCATATTAATTGGAATAATTTTAAATAAGAATCTGTTGGAAAATTTAAACTGTCGCTTCTGGCCATGAATATATGTGTGTCTTAGACTCGGGGGCTCGCCAAAATGGGGAGGGGGGAAAGCGAGCTAATCACTTGCCCTGAAAGTTGCAGATGATTTAAATAAAAAACTTTTTAAATACAACTATTACATAGATCCCTAAAGATGTTTGGAATTCATATGATAAATTTAAAGACTGGGCTTATGATCACATTCAAGAAGTGTAACCTTTATCCCACTCAAAATAAAAATACCCTTAAATTTTTAAATTAAAAAGAGCACACAAATCATTGCATTAGCACAGAAAATAAACCCCTAACCCCCAAAATAAATGTAAGTATGCGCCACTTGTTTGAAATAAAGAGCTACTAAAAACACTTTAACCATTTCGTTTGGCCCAAATACACACATTTGAATCTCTTTTTAGACTATTGTTTGTCACCGAGCAATGTTTCAATCATATGTTTCATATTATATGAGTCACTTTGCATAGCCATAATACACGTCATCTATTGCAGTTCGGTCAAGTGTCACTTGTCACAATAGGGCTTTTAATTTTCAAATTGAAAAATAGGCTCAGCTTTTTTCTCAGTCAAATCAATGTTCGAAACTTTTTTTATTACAAGCTAGTGCTACATCAGCAGGAAACATATTTCATGCTTCGTTTGTGCAATGCGTTTTACTGCGGTGAAATATCATGTTTAATATGTACTGTAGATAGTCATTTTAATTATAATTAATTTATGATATGTTTTCTGAACATTTAAGTTATATATTCGGGATTTTTTTTAATGAATCTGTAGTCAAAATAAGATCAATATAATTCACTTACTTTATAACAGCAGCCAAAACTCCAAACAAAAACACATTTTTCTGTTTGCTGTTAATTATATTAATTGTATTACAATGTGTGTGTAGTCATACTTATTACAGTTTATCACCTTTCAATGCTACATTAATTCAGGTTCAAAACCAACACTTATAAAAATGTAATGTCAAAATACAAACCTACCCTAAGCAAACGTGTAAATTGATATAATGTAGATAGTTAGAAAATAAAATCACTCAAATATCTATTATAGAAGATGTCTGACCTTGAAACGAGGTGTATCCTTATCCACGTATTGTAAACAACCACAAAATGATTATTAATAAAAAATGTCACTGTATTTTAAAAATAGTTCTCATCGTTGGATGAAAAACTGTTTCTCTCTGTGATTTATTCATCATATCGTTTTTGTTTAAGAGCGACTTGGATGAGGTTTAATTTTCCAAAGTGCATAAACGGACCTTGTTGGAAGCAATTGGCCAAGTAGCGTATGGCATGTTGTGTCTATGACTATTTTGTATGGTGTTAACTAGTATAGCTTGTACAATATATGTGTGTGTATTAGTATTAATGCCAACAGGTTATATCTTGGATCAGTAACTGTAAAATTGTAATACTGAAGTAGTTAATGCATAAATTTGAATTTATAAAAATAAATAATGACTGTATTTATTCCAATATTTTTTAATGACTTGAGTACTAATGTAATTTTTTCGACCCATGTGTGTGTTTGCTTTAAAATATATTATGACAAAGTCATCTTATGTACAATTACAAATATTTATAGTCCAATGTGACTTAACTTGTAACAGTAGGAATGATTAAATATTTTAAGAACAGTTTCACGAATCTATTGCATCCTTTTCATATGTTTGTTTATGCATGTAAAAAAAACACGTTGCTACCAACCCATATTCCCTAATTGAATGTTTGATACTCATGTACATTATTACATTATTATGATGTTTTAAAACATGAGTCATAAAATGTTAGTAAAACTATGCTCATTATGATTATTAAGTAAATAACTACTGCAATGTTTTCTTAAACATATTAGTCGAATCTAATTTTACCAATAGCTAATGTATTTTCAGACTCAATTATAATAGTATTGTATATATAAATGTGATCATTGAGATAGTTAAAATGTATAAAACAAAGACAGTTTAACTCACGATAAAAAAAGGAATACTGATAGAGCACTGTTAATATATAATAAAGTAACTATAAATTATATTGCAAATGTATGTGTATGATTTTAATTGCATAGTGGTGAGAATTACACTATTAACCACTCACTACAATTTGTATAATACCTGATGAAAGTATGCTTTTTTTGTCTTGAATGCACCAGAATAAAAGTTAACCCACACAGCATGCGTACATTTAGCTATGCATTTGGCCTCAAATATCATAATAATTCATACATTAGACATACATATTTGGGAAGACCAAATTTAGCTGTGTGTACAATTGAATATGCCTGTAAACAAACAGCATATAATGCACCCAATTTAATCATTGTTATAACACGTGTTTAGTAAATAACATAAAATACTGTGTACATATATGTATTACCCTACTAGAAGTAGTGATTAAGAATATATTGGAATGCAATTATTATGAATTTTTGATACAGCTTTCTGAATAATATTCAACTTTTCCCTTTGATTCTCTATCTACACTTTCTTTATTGTCATGCAACTAGTATATTCCATAAAGTAAAGTATTATGACAGAACAATAAAACCTACTGTAAGAAGCGGATATATTAATCCAATGTATACGTTATAATATTCCATATTAGTCTATGCACTCAATGTTTAGTTCACTTATTCACTAATATGTTACTTGCCTGTTGTAATTTGGCTGTTAAAAATAACTTTAATGTGGTGTGATTAGATCATATTTGGTTTTTTAATTCGTTTTGGGCCATGTTTTATTGAAAAATGTCTGAAGGTTTCTGGTTTTAACTGGGATACTTAAAGCTAGTTAATACATGTGACATTTTTGAATTGTAGAATTGTAATTCAGTGAATATTTCTTAATAACAAAGTCATTTTTGATTTAGAATATGCAGAGTGATATAGTAGTTAGTAATATTATATTTTCATTTCAAAATGTCAACAAAGGAAACGTAGATTTAACACTTCCAAGTTGAACGAAATCAACATAAAAATGTCACACGTATCAGACTTTTAATATTACATGGGACCAAGGATTTAAATAATAAATAGCACGTCACCAATAGTTATGTTGTCAAGTAAACAAAGTGTACTAAAGGAAATGATAATTAAATTTTAAAATAAAAATGCCCTAATTATTTGCCATTCCCTCAAAACCCTTATATATGTTTTCTTAAATAACGTAAACAAAACACAATTTTATTTTAAAGTGAATAATGTATTGAATATACAGAATGTTTCACTCGCTTTCGGCTCCTAAGTTCTTCTCATACACCAATTACATCCATTAGTTTGAAAGTCTAAGGGAATCTCAGGGACCGAAAGCGAGCGGAACACTCTGTATATAAATGTTATCAACTGATATTTCACATAGGTACGGTAGTGAGTGTATGTAACAAAAAAAAGCTACAGCTTATTCTTATTCTTATCAGTTTTAGGTATACACATTTTAATTATTCTGTTAGAGAAAAGAATAAAAAGGTAGGTTTAGATAAAAATGTACCCACATGCCACATCATTGCGTAGGGAAAAGTTGGAACAGTTTATAAAAGACCAGTCTTACTACCCCCATTCGTAATTCGAACACACGCCTTTGTCTGAGTGATCCCAGGCGCGCATTTTGAGAGACAGGCTTAACCAACGTAAGTCTATTACTTTAAAAAATATATAACTCTTCTGTTGAAATGGCGAACAAAGCTATTCTAAAATCTTACCAATAAAACTTGAAACCTCAAAAGTGTCCATAGGTGTGCTGAATTTCCCGAGACTCTTCAACTAGTTTTTTTTTTTAGAATCACGTCTTACTAGCCGTTCGGGCTATATGCGTATCTACTAATTACGCTAACGGGTTTGAGAATGAGAAAGGTACCCGCATCGGTGGCGTAGCTAGTTAACGCGCTACTCGTGTTGGGCTAAACTACCGAGGACGGCGAGATTGAGTTCGAATCTCGGTCAGGTGAACTGCGGGTGGTTTTTTCCTAAATAGTTCTCCACTCTCCCACCACACAAATGCGGGTTCACTTCCCCTGAATTCAACCTCTTCAATTCCTAATCCTAAGTACTAAAACGTATAAGCCGAACGCGTAGTAAGCAGCGGTGCTAAATTAAAAAGAGGAAGGTTATATTTATATGAACTGTACCTGCGTTTGCGGTGGAGGGAGAGTGGAAAACCATTTTGAAAAAACTCAATACACCCGACCGAGACATGCACCTCAATCTCCCCGTCATTGGCAGTTTAGTCTAGTGCAAGAGTAACGCCTTAGTCCATGAGTTCACCGAAGTGGGAAATTTATTTTAATTAACTAAGACATACATGTTTTGTTTTTTTCATATGGACGAGTAGTAATTCAACCGGTTGTTCAACTTGTAGGTCCATCAGAATCATGTTAGAACGTCCTAAAGAGAGTTAATTAGTTAAGAAATGAGTAAGAACCATAAATTAGTGCTGTATTTTACTGTAACAAAGGGGTGACCTGGTGGTCTAGGGGTAAGGTGTCAGATTTCTATGCTGGCGTCCGGGGTGCAATCCTCGCTCCCGGCAAAAATTTATTTGATTACCAAACCCTTCCTTCACCTCTGACAAGACATCTTGTGAATGTAGGTAATGCCAGGGCTCCACCGTGGTTCGAATTCCACGTTAAACTGTAGGTCCTTCATTTCATCTCACAATCACCCTACCTATTACACATTAGCGTAAGTGCGTATAACCCGAACGGGTAGTAAGACGCGGTGCTAATAATAATAATAATAATAATAATAATACTGTAACAAAGTGTATACATATCTATATTTTTTAATAATGGTGTCTCACCAACGTTTCGGGTCATACGTATATGTATTAATTACACTAATATGTTGATGATAAGAAATGTTGGATTTAGATTAAGTGTGCCCGCATTTTCATGAAAATAGTGGAAAACTATTTAGGTAAAAAACAACAGTACACCTGAAAAGGATTTAAACCTCGGTCTTCCCATCATCGGTAGTCCATTTTATTTCGATAGTGACGTCTAAGACTATGTGACCACCGATGCAGATAAATCTTAGTTAATGAAGCGTTCGATATCCCCTTAAATTATAGTTTTCAAACTTTCTTTGAATATTTTACACGAAATAAAATTGACTAAGTAATAAAAATAATATTTAGCACCGCATCTTACTACCCGTTCGGGTTATACGCTTTAATTATTAATTACTCTAATCGATTAGGAATTGGGAAGGTTGAATTAGAGGAATTGAACCCGCATTTGCGTGGAGGGGGAGTGGAAAACCATTTAGGGAAAACCACCCCCAGTTCACCCGACCGAGTTTCGAACCTCGATCTACCCGTCCTCAGTAGTCGAGCCTCAACACGACAAGCGCGTTAGCCAACTACGCCACCGAGGCGGGTGACTAAGTAATAAAAAAAATTAATAGACCAACTATTTTATCATGCTATTTAAAAAATAAATGATATTTTAAGTGGCTTTCCAAATATTTTTAAGTTAGTTCGTTATTGATGTAATCCAGTTTGCTATTATTATTTGTTAGAAAGTGAAGCCCTATCGCAAGTTAGTGGCGACACCGCAGTGTTGCCTGCAATGCCCTTGTATTTATAGTCTGCCATGTCTCGTTCCCATTATTAGCACGCCGGATTGCTAAGTGCCTTCTATAGTCGATAACATAGAGAATGTACGGCTCACGCCAACCTTAATGGGGTCGTGTACAAACAAATATGTAAGGTCACTCGGTATCTTACCCACCGTCCACTTACCCTGAGCCGCAATACTCGAGGATCTAAAGCACAGCTTCTTAAACTGTGGGGTGCGACCCCAAGTGTGCTCGTGGAAAAATTGGCAACAGTAAAATGTTTGTAAACGTGCAAAGACAACAAAATTAAATGAATAGTGAATCATAGGTGTTTCTGGAACCGCTTGTCCGTGTTGCACCACGTGATTGATTTCCCTGCAGCTTTGGTTATGAACACACAACAAACCTAGTTATGTTAAAAGATCAAGTTGAAAGTTTTACTAAAAAACCTAACATAAGGAAGAATAGGGTGGAAAATAGTTATTTAGAAATGTTTACAGCTACAAATGATTTTTTTTAATTAAAAATATTCCTCCCAAAGATTTAATTGTAAGAGTTATTAAATTGATCATCTGAAGTGCCTTGAGACACAGTTTCAGAAATAATTCCCTTCAAATTTTGATTCTAAGAAACTAAGTTGGGTTCATACTCAATTGAAATCAAAAACCTCAGTCATTAAAAGTTTAAGAATAATTTACCGAGCTATCAAGCAACGCAGGTTTAAAACCTCGACTCTCCTAAAACGTTCTTAAATGAATTGTGACTTAGGACTAGGACAGAATTTCCAACAATTTCCTAAATAGCCTTAAACATATTTTTGCCATTTTGTACTACGTTTTGATGAGAAGCGACGTTCTCAGCGTTGATGATTATAAAATAAAAATATCGATCAAATCTGAAAAATGTTGAAGATGTTCTGCGTCGTGAAATATCAAATATTCAGGCAAGAATGGAAGAATAAACAAGAGTAGGACACTCTTAAAGATACCATTACACACAATAGATTAATTAACGAACAATGGAGCCCTTAATTGGCTAGAGGGGGTGGGGGA
>CABFVX010003821.1:49489-77503 GCA_902151425.1 Timema shepardi | reverse complement strand
CGTACATCAAGTCATGTGATCTGAAACTGTCACTTTTAATAGATAGTATCAATTTATGAAAAATAAAACTAATAACATATTATAATGTTATCAATATTAATCGTTTAAAGTATGTTTGTATTATCTAAAAATGTGCTCTTAGCGTTATTTAGTAAGCTAATCAAGGTATAGCATTGTTATATCTGCACGTCATTTTGAAAAAATAAGACACTATTTATTATTGTCCATGAAACTTACTTTAAAAAATCACTAGTGTAGTTTGTTTGATTAAATTATATATTTAAATTTAAAATTGAAACAGTGTCCTGGTGTTTTGGATCATTGCCTTACCCCCTATCGATATTGACGGGCAACGATATATTATTCGACAAGGCAGTCTCTATAGTAGGGATACTGGTTTGCAGTAATAGTGCGAGCTCGCTGACCAATGGTTGTACTTGTGATGTACTGGCTAAAATGTGTCAATATCGATCGTAAGCAGCGAATACTTTCATGGGTGTGGGTACGATCAAGGTTAATAACCTTGTCTACTCTATTTAAAATTACTACAAGAAAATGTGAAAGAATAGCCTCGCCTGACCAAAGCTGTGGCGGGCAGCTGAAGTTAAAACTGAAGGGTACATCGGTTGACAAACTGGCGAGAATATAGACTATTGGGACGTGGAATGTGAGAGGAAGTTGTGGTACAAAGATGGAACTGTTAGAGGAAATGATTGGAAAAAAAAATAGTTATTTTGTATCTATGTGAAACCAAGCGGAAAGGGAAAGATGTTTTGAAGACGAATGATGGTATCCTGACACTCAGGTGTGGATGAATGGGTAAGGGGAAGTCAGGGAGTAGGTTTATTCTTTAGCCCAACAGCTAAGCTGTCTGTAAGACGATATGAGTTGGCATCATCTAGATTTATATGGTTACGTAGGAAAATAGGTATTCATATAATTATGTTGGTTGCTGGTTATGCTCCGGTGGAAGGTAAAGGTGAGAATGTGAGAGCGCAGTTTTGGAATGAGATCAATAAAGTCTTGAATGCATATGAACCGGGTGAAAAATTTATTTTTTTAGGATATATCAATGGATGGGTGGGTAAAAAAAAAGTTCAGAAATAGTGATAGGAAAGTATAGTGATGACAGGATAAATGAGAATGTTAATGCATAAATGAGTATGTGTTTAGAAGTAAGTTTATTTGTGTTGAACACATGGCTTAGGGACAAAGATATTCACTTGTATACATTGCAGAGGGGCGATCTGAGAACGATGGTTGATTTTGTGGTGTCTGATGAGAGACTGAGAGGTTTAGTAAAGAATACTAGGGCTGTGCGTGGAGCTGAATGTGGATCGGGTCACTTTATGATGATTTCAGAAGTTGAATTATGTATAAGTTTTGTGAAGAAGCAGCGCAAGAATAGTGCGCAAGTAAGAGTCAACGTGGAATAGTTGCAGGATAAAATTGTGAGAGTGCAAAATGAAATATTGTTGGGCGAAACATGAAATTTACAAGCACATGAATGGAATGTTTAAATAAATGCTAGTGCTATTGAAAAAGCTTAGAACATAATAAAAGAGGCTTTAGACGAGTACGTGAAAGTTGTATTTGAATTTTCGGTGGTGGGAAACCTAAAAAGAGATACATTGGGGAATGAACAGTTGAAAAAAGATGAGAAAGAAAATAAATACGCATTTAAACAAATGATTGTTGTTGAGAGTGAAACAAACATTAGAGGTTGTGGGAAATTTAAAATAAAAGATTAATGCAAATAAAGAAGTAAAGGAGAGTAAAGTGAAAATGAGATTAAAAGAATGTGGAATGATTTTGAAGGTAATAAGATGTTCTGGAAGTGGGTAAAGAGAACGAAATAAGGAGTGCTAGGAAATACCTAAGGCATTCAGAATGAACTTGGTGAGATGATCTAACTTGAAAATAGTAAAAGAGAGCGATGGAGAAAGTATTTTGAACAATTGTATGGTGAAAATGTGAATAAAGTAACAGAAAAAAGTGAAAATGTTATAAGGAGTGAAAGAATTAACGAGGCAGAGGTGTTTAAAGCTATGAAAATGTTAGAGAATATCAAATCTGTGGGCGTAAATGAGATCATTAGTGAAATAATTAGGTGTGGTACACAATATTAATTGAAAGATTGTGTGAGTTTTTCATTGTGTGTGCTGCGATTGCGAACGATCTTAATGACTGGAAGAATGTTGCCATTGTTCATTTGTATAAAGGAAAAGGCAGTTAAGAGTGACTGTAAGAATTATAGGACAATTAGTTTGTTGTGTATTCCAGTAAAAGCTTTTTGGAAAGTTTTAATTATTGAAAGAGTACGTGAAAGAACTGCAGGCAATATTTGGGGTGTGCAATGTTGTTTCATGCCAGATAGAGTTTGCATGCACCTGATATTTGCGCTGCAACAAGTGATTGAGAAATGTATGGCAGTAAGAAATAAAATGTATTTTGCATTTGTTGATCTGGAAAAAGCGTACGATTGGGTGAATAGGAGTTTGTTATAGGATGTTCTTAGATAGTATGGTGTGGTTGCATGGTTAGTAAATTCAATCAAGGTGGTGTATGCTGTAAGTAAAGCGTGCATTAGGGTGGATAAAGCTTTGAGCTTTCCTTAGATTTTTTTTATAATACATGTTATAAATTTATGTGTTTTGACACAGTTTGTTTCTAAAAACATTTCATGGTTTTTACAGGTAAAATACTTTGATTAATACTGCCCCCACCTTCCTAAACCAAAATGACTTGAAGGTGCAGAATGTAAGAAGAAAAACAGAATATCAAAGTGGGGTGCATGAGTCTAATAGAGTAAAAATTATCTGATAACAAATGATGATGATACTCAGCGACTCGCAACCAACATAGTTAGGGAAATTTGGAATTGGACGAATGTCATCCACCTTAATTGACTGTATAAGTTATACATTAATACCTTAGAATCTTTATAGATAGGACAAAATAGGAATACAAAAATTAAAGAATATTATAAAATATGTGATTTTTCCATTTTAATTTTAAGCATTAGTTATTGTGGTAACTAATAACAATATCTTAGATCCTTCATCCAAGGACGTGTCATTTAAATACATTGAAAAATTTCTATGTTAAAGAAAAATTCTAAGTACGTCTAAGCTAATATTTAATTTTTACTTTATATAATAATTTATTACAAACTATACATGAAAAGTTCGGTTAATGAATTTGGAAGTATCTGTACACACTTTTTAGATTCTCCAAACATCATGACTACACTAAGTCAATATTAAGTCCAAAATAAATTATTCGCCAACAGGCCAACAACAATAAAGGATAATAATAATCAAAGAATTAAATACTACTAATTTGGAAGAAACACATGGTTAACAAAAAACTTTAGATTAACTTATAATAGTATGCATAAACCAACCTATGTATACATAATACCTTCATATGAATATATTTGTCCCTCAACTATTGAAAGTATTAAAACTTTCTGGAACTTTCTTTAACAAAAAATATTATTTCAAAACCTTGAGAGACCAATAATAATGGCATGTTAAGCTTTGCATAATGGCCCAACTCAAAATATATGACTAACAGAATGTATATATTAAATAAATATTAAATTTTCATTTGATTCATCCTAAATAAATCTTGTATTCTAGTAAAGTTCGTACTGAAGTCTATCTCCAAATTAGTGTCTTTGATAACATAGTTTCCTTCAAAGGCTATCAAACATGATAATGAAAGCTTAGAAGTATATTTATATTTTAGAGTCACTGGCAAAATATTCTCTTTTAATATTATCAATCACGAAATGTGAAAGTTTTAAAGTAAATTTCCACCTAAAAGTCTTTGGTAAAATATTATCAAACCGGAACCATGAACGTTTTAAAAGTATATTTACACGTTAGGGTCTTTGGCAAAATATATTCTTTAAATATTATCAAACAAGGAAATGAAAGTTTAATAATACATTCTCGCTTTAGATTTTCTGGCAAAATATTCTCTTCAAATAATATCAAATAAGAAAATGAAAGTTTAATAGTATATTTTCACTTTAGAGTATTTGGCTTAATAGTACTCTATTCTTTTAAATCTTCCAACGAGGTATCTTAACAACAACAACAACAATTAATTTTAAATAATATACCCAAAAAAAATTCTGAAAAATATAAACATTTTTAAATAAAATTAAGTTTAATAATCACTTTAAAGCCGAAACGGAGTTTTGGTTACTTTTTTCAAAGCCCGTAGCTCGACGCTACACACCTAGTCAAAAACGAACAATCCCCACTTTATAAGGCATCCCCATGGAGCGAGGGTTTAGGAATCACGCGGTAGTAACACATACGCTGGATGGGCCTAGAACATTTGGAGAAGCAACACAGGCGATTCTCGATGTATCCCCATTTCTGTGGAATTATCTTCCAGGTTCCACCGATGCTAGTGCCTCATGGGGGCGGGTCTTATAAACGCAATCTCGTAGTTCAGAGTGTAGCCAACATCATGGTTATTAAGACCATTCGACGCAAAGTTAGTTGCTATCTCTAGTTAGCTTCATTTTCGAGGAAAAGATAGCTTATGGGTTATTATGACCACCACACTTTGTATCGTTCTTTATTTAACCAACAGCTGGCAATAATATTCTAAAGAAGATTACCTTTATAAAAGGTTAGAGGCTATAAATTTGGTAAATATAGTTAAAGTATTGGTATCCTTGAGCGAGCGTTGTTCAGATTTTCACACATCTGATTTTAATAAATAATATCAACAAACAAAAATTTTGAACATCGTCTAGTTTATTTAGTTGAGGCTTATATAGTTATTATTTTCTTAAATACGAAAATAAAAACTCTAACTTGTGAGTAACTGAAATGTTAAGCAATGTTCGTTCCTGCCTAGTTTTAAATAACAAATAATAGCCAGCATAAAAACTATTTTGGTAAATAATTAAAAGTCTTTCCTTAAACATAAAATAACTTTTCTCAATCATGTAGATATCATATTAGAGAATGGGGTTTATAATTTATTTTGTAATACTCTACAAATAAACTAATAACCTACCTCAATGTAAACATGTTCCATTGTGTGCCTTATAATTAATGTAACTAACTTTGCAGCAAGAAAGCTCAAGTGCAAAGGTACAACCAAAGGCAGGTGTTTGAACTCTTGGAACACCTGTCCTAGACATAGTGAATTTTCGGCTGGCCGGTTTAGTGGACCTTTCGAGTCCATTGGTTTGGAACAGGAATAGGAGAAGGTGGCAAGTATCTTGGCTGAATATGGGCCCACCAAGCCCACAAATTGAAAAATGTAAGTTTATTAAAAAAATCTATCAAAGCATATTTAAAAAATACAAATTGCAAAGTGCAAAAAACAAACAACAAAAACACTTGATTGTCCAATTTTTAACAATTCAAAACAAATATTAAACACACTTATTGAAAAATGTTTGGTATACTTAAATCTTTTTTAGAACACCCTCATATAGAGAAGCAAGAAACTCGTAAAAAAAATAACATAAAACAAATGGTTTTCAGCAGATAAGTTTCACTCAAACATGCTACAACATTGTTTTACATTTTTTGAGAATATTATATATTTAAAAAATATATGACAGATCAAAAAAGAAAAATATTCTATAGGGGGACTACTTTCAAATGATACACATTTTACAGTTTAACAAGTCATACTAATTACTTGTAATTTTTTCTCTGCTTGAATTAATGTTTACTAAATATGGAGGGATTTAAATACCCATACAAGAGCACAGGTGGCTGAATTAGCTAAGACCTGATCTGCGACGGGAAACAAAGACAAGCCACCTCTATTAAATGAAATAGATCAAAAATTGATAGTTATAATAGGCACGGAGACTTCCACCGAAGGAATACAAGAAATTCACTTTAGAGAGGGCTTTTTTTTTGTGAGTTTGAAGTTAATTATATTATTAATTAAATTAGATGAATTGTAAAAAAAGCCATCTGGTTAAAAGACCCGCTTTGGTGGCTGAATGGTCTAAGTTATCCCTCTAGCAGTAGACAAGATTGGGTTTGGATTCCTGACGGGTCTAATGAGAGTAGTTTTAAATGGTTTCCCACCCTCCTCCCAAAAATGTGGACAGATTTTAATCTAAAATTCAACCTTCTTCATCCTTAACACATAAGAGTAGCTGGTACATATGTGTATAACTCAAACGATTATAATGATAAGGTGCTAAATAACTCCGAAAGCTTATACTATGTCTAAGAGTATTCTGGATTGGCTACCCACTATAAGATTTACTTAAGGGCGCATTTCAAATGATAAGCTTTATTTTCACACTAAATTTAAAAATGTGAGAAAGTGTTTATTTAGTTTTGAGCTTCTTGTTGATAATAATGCTACACCTTTAATTTGTGCCTATTCTTACAATTGTTTACTTTTCTGTTGGTAGTATGATAAGTAGACCATAAGAGATCATAATAGGACTGTCTTAAAAAATCAACACTGTGTTTTTTGTTTAAAATAATTTAATATATTCCTAGTGTTTCGAGGTGTCAGCAGAAGAGTCAGTGAAAATGGATCAAGTAGGCCTAGCAGAGATAACAGATTCAAACAGTAAAATTTACTTGGTTTCAGTTACAAAGGTAATCCTATAGACATATTCTTTGTAAATTGAATATTTTTGAATTTACAAATATGTGTTTATTAGAATTCGCTGTCAAAGTAATAAATTTGTTAAGCTACTCATATATAGTGAGATAGTTAAAAAATAAATTTACTAAAGAAATTAATGCTTCTTATAACACAAAATTAATTTATATTCTTGGTAAAATGATACCTAGACATGGGAATTGAATCTTAGTATATATAGTTGCGCTAATACAGTACCAAGTCATCCTGCGCTCAGGTTCATTCTTAATTCATTTTAAGGTTTGAGTCTATGTTGTACATGTAGAAACATCAACTACTTCAAGCTAAGACTGAAACCACAGCAACTGGTGACTCAGGGGTTGCCTTTTATGTCACCATAATGTTAGATACTAGATCGTCATGATTTACGTATATGTAGCTATAACACACAAGGGCAGAAAACTATTTAGTTAAGACCGTGTCTGTAAGTTAATGCAAAGAATTCTCAACACTATGTCCAGTATGGTGGCATAGAAGTCAAACCTTGAGTCGTTGGTGGCTTGGGTTTTAATGATAGCTCAAAGTAGTCTCACACATCCATAACAAAATCTAGCCTTATGAGTGTCTAATTCCTGTGTACCAGGTGTGATTTTTCAACTAATTTAACTTGATTGAGAACTATGCACACCCATTTATGAACTTATACTTTAACATTATATTTAGCAATAGATAAAGAAAAATAATTATAGCTCTGGTTCTCCGGCTCAAAGCACTGACCGCTCTACAAACTTAGCCATTTGTTGTAATACTGCCTAATAACGAAGCAACTAGAAAGTGGTTGTACCACCTTATAATTAAATACATTTACGGATTTATATAATAATTAGCACTTACTGAGACAATATGCTAGTTAGCATAGTTAGTGGTGGTTAGAGTATTAAATTGTTCCACTTCTCAAATCCTTGGTTGCATATCAACTTTTAAAAAAAACATGGTCACCCCATGTGAAAGTTATATTTAAATACATTTATTTTATTATTTGTTCAAAAAATAAATTTTAATTGATTACAGATGAATCCATTGTTGCTGTGGAGGAAACTGCATACTCACCTGTTGGTGTATCTCATGAGATTTCAGTTGAAACACCATTATGTTAGTAATTTCTTTGAAATATATTTCAGTTGCAAATCATGATCATTTTACAGCAAAAATGAAAAATAAATATCGAGCCTTACTTGTTCGTTGAGTCCACTCAACCACCGATGTGTGTCAGTCTTTTTTTTAAATAAGTAATTAATTTAGTATGCTGGTTAACAAACTTAACATATAGAGTTTTAACATTTTGATAAGGAAAATTAAATTAAAGTGACAATTGAAGTTATAATTCCGATCTTGTGTACTGAAGGAGGGTTTGATAAAAAAGTTTTTTGGTCTACTTTCCTTAAGCACAAGTGCGAGTAAGCTTTCTCTCAATTAGACCATCCTCTTCTGACATATCAGCAAACGACCTGAACGAGTAGTAAGACACGATGCAAAAAAAAGTATCTTAATAGTATTAAATTTATATTACGAGTGCTTATTATTATTTTTGGGATACATAATTAATAAGTAAATTATATGATAAGGTATTAGGAAAAAAGTAGAACACAAATAAAAGAAAAGAAACAAACACAGATTTACACACACTTCAATATTTCGATGCTATTAAAGCACCTTCCTCAGGAAGTAGTAGTAATAGTAGTCTAATTACTACTACTTCCTGAGGAAGGTGCTTTAATAGCATCGAAATATTGAAGTGTGTGTAAATCTGTGTTAGTGTATTTTCTTTTATTTGTGTTCTACTTTTTTCCTAATACTTTATCATTTTATTCATTACTAAATGTTTTTGCTCAATGCACTTTTTTCATACATATAAGTAAATTATATAAAATATTCACAAGGATATGAGGTATTCTCACACAGGAAAAATAATTAGTATGACAAGTTGGCCAATAAAGAAACAATGCTTTTGTAAAATTATATAAATGCTTTATTATCTAATGCTTTAATTCTTCATATATATTTGTTTTACATAGCTACCGATACTAGAACATGTGTATTATAGTGTATTATCTAGAGATAATTTCAACATTTTATCATGTAGACCCACCTTCTATTTGTTTTACTCTAAAACAACCCTATTTTGTTGTGTATCTTAAAAATATATGTTGTCATAATACAATAAACTTATAATTAGTATTTTTCTTTTCAAAGTACTTTATAACAGTTATCAATTTCTCCAAGTGAGGAAGTGCAAGTTTAAAAACATACTGCAGAATGTATTCTAGATGTTTTAAAAAATATCTTAAGTGTACGTATTCATTACAGGAGAGAGGATAAGAACTACAGACATTGAAGACCTCAACATTGCAGCGAAGAGAATAGGGGACATTCAAACATCACAGAGTATTGCTGTTTCGGTAATCTCTTTCCCTCACAAATGTTTTTATACTGACTGACACTTATTTTAAATGTATTATGAGAATACTAAAATTTTATTTAAAAGTAATGATGAAGGTTTTCTACTTGTAGGACATAGCTACAGTGTTAAACCGTCTTGCTGCAGCACACGAACTGGTGGCAACACTGCAAAAGACAGTTATCCAAAATGCATAATCCCAGAAGAACCAAAATCAAATTCTTTTCTTGCTGTCTCAAATATTGGCAAACATGTGAATATAATATACTATTTTTATAGAAAGGGCATTAATAAATGACTTTTTGTCCTACCAGGAAACTAATATTGCTGGGCTGTTCCTGTGAGTTCATCTCTCAATACTTGCTCAAATTTTAAATTTCTTAATAGTGTTTAAGTCTGGGAAGGTAATTCTAAACTAGATTGTATTAAGACGCGGTGCAAAATAAGTATAGTTACATTTAAATTGAGTTATACATGATAAATATAAAACACCTACCAATGAAATAAAATTCCCCTATTCTGTTGGTGCTTAATCTTTGCATTTCTGTTCTTGCCTGTCTATGACGCCAGATGAACTGATCATTTGTTCTCCCTGTATATCTAGCGCTGAGGTTAATAACCCGCAAATCTCTGTCTCATATCTGAAAATATGACAAGTTTTTGGTAGATAAATAAAAGTAATTAGGCCTTTAATATTTTGCCAGGTAACTCTGTTCAGTTAAAATAGCCTTACCATTTGTACATTCAAGGAATGATGACCATGATGCAGGTTATTGTACGCCTCCTCATGTACTTCTGGAGGAACAATTGAAATGTATGTACAATCTGATGTTCCGATAATTCCTGGCACTCGTATGGTTTCTTGGAACCTGTAATGAGTTTTATAACTATTATATTTCCTTGAACATGTGTCCAAGTCCATGATTAGAATAAATAAAAGTAATTTCTATATTCCTTTTAGATATATTTTGGGTCTTAAGTTTAAATTACCAATGACTACCATAAAATTCCAAGTTTTTTTTTGTGGTTTAAAGGACCAAAATTTAAGATGCCATTCTAGCAATATTCCAGGCTACCGATGACATGTAGAGTAGGGTTCTAACCCTGGTTGCGTGGGCTGTGGGTGGTTTGTATCAAATAAAAAGTGTTGATATGACTAAATATGTAGTCCTAACAACACAATTATTTTTTAATTTCGATACAAAGTAAAATTATAATAAATAATTAGTCACATCACTATTCTAACACAACTAAACACATCTCTTGTTATAAAGGAAGTTAATTTTTTTTTGTCATAGCAGTGGTGTTGTGGTTTTCAATCAATATTTCTTTGTTTGTATGAAAATCCACTGATGACAGCAAATTAATTCTTTTAATTGACAATACAAATGTAAACCTTGGATAAAATCAATAATACTCTCCAAGGTAATTTAATGTTAAAACATGGCCATTACGTTTAAACTAACTAGCCTAAGGCAATAAGGGGAAAGTGAATAGATAATCATTCTTGATATTCTGGTATTAATACTACTACCTACTTTTGTTGAATTTGGTCTCTCTGTGCCACTGTACGAGGGAAACGTATCCATTGACCAGCTATGTTTGATAAACCCTCACATACTGCACGAATACATTTCGACGCAGCTGGCTGACTCAGAGCAATAAAAAGGTCCTGTCCCACTCCACGTTATCCTCCTTCTGTGAAAAAACGTATAGCTGGAAGTACCTGTAAAGTTTAAGAAATACTTCAGGTAACATACCATAATATTTGCCTAGGTCACAAACAAGGTATACATCAGAACCATAGGCTTCAGGTTAAAATGGCTGCGCTCTTTGGGAGAGCTTGAGTCCTTAGTCCTACTGTCTTGGAGGACTACTCTAATTAGAATTTAGGATTATACAACTTCCATAAAACACTCCAAAGATATTCTGGGAACATCCAATTTTCTAACATTAACTAGAGGGAGAGTCTGGTAGAATATCCCTAAAAACGGTTTTGTTGATTACCCCCCGCAGCCCGGTCCCCCTACAAACTTCTCATTCCCCCTTACACAAATAAAGTTCCACCACTAGGTAGACTTCTGTAGTAAATAACAATTTATTTTACTATTTAGGGGTTAATAGTAAGAGGTCTTAACATCATGTTAAAAAATTATGATTTAAGCCCGCCCCTTCAAAAAAAATTAAATGATCCCTGCATACGTGGTTACAGGTTATTTACCAAACAGTTAATAGTAATAAAAAGCTTGTACTTGTATATGTACAGCTATCCCTGAATCATTAGTTCTTTCTAGTCTTTTTCTCGGTAATCCACACGATTCTTGTGCCAAGCCCCGACTTAATCTAAATATTTTTCGGAATCCTTGCTCTGGAACCTCAAAAGGACTGGACACATCCCGAATCTGTCGGCGTACAAGTCTTAATATCCGCCTTTCAACTCTGCCGTAATATCAAAAAGTGTAGTTACAGAAATCCCTCACCGATTATAAGTTTTTGATAAAATTATTTAAATTGAAATCTAATTTAACATAAGACACGTCTATTATTTAATTTAAATTAATAATATTAATAAAAACACACAAAATAATAATATCAACCAAACACACAGGAAAATACGTTTTGGGATTATAATATGCCTATGGGGCTATGAATTAGCCAGTTTAATTCTTTAACACCTAATAAATTACAAAACATGGCATACATAACCTCAAAACGCAAACCAAAGAACAAGTAAAATGTCCGTGCAATTTTGCGTCACTCTACTAGGAAAATATTTGCGCTCGCAAGGGCTTTGCTTTCGCAAAGTGGTTGGCCATAATAACTTTTGATGCAAAGTCTAGCGTCTCTCTGCTAACGGTCGCAAATTCATGTTGCGTTGTGGTCATAATAACCCTGCAGAGAAAGTAATGTTATCTGTGGCTCAGAGAGTTGGTGTGTAGCTATGTGGGAGCGGCTGTTGGGCGTGTTGCTTCACTGGTCTAATAGGGCGGCAGGGTGAGTAGATAATTTTGCTATGTAGTTTATTTCTTTATACCGTGGAAAGATGGTACAATACATTTAGTTACACTAACAAAAAAAATGTCAGTATTTTATAAAATTATTTATTTTTTCATCAGCTTATTTTTCTAAATAATCTTCTTAAGGACTTTATGAAATCCATTATTTTGTTTTAGTATTTATTTTTAGTGCTATTGTTTGTTTAGTAAAAAGTATTTTTTAATGAGACAAGTTTGATTTTATAAAAATGTGTTAGGCCCTGTTTATTTCTCATTTGATGGTAAAGTTTTTTAGTGAATATTTTTTTTATTTCAGACCATAACAATTATTGGTGTGAGTTGAAGAAAATTTATTTCAAGTGTGTATTTGATAATTCAAAGACAAGAATAAATTGTAATTAATCAGCTTATGAAATGGCTTAGAGGCCTACATTATTATGACCAAACATGATAAATTTGTACCGACTTCCTACTACTACTACTACTATGTAAATTAGAAAACTGAACATTTCAATTTCACAAGTTTTATTTAGTAGACATTAGAAGTATTACAGTTTACAAGTTTTACAATTAGGCAGAAAATGATAGCATTATAATTCTCTTCTCAAGACAAATATCCTTGAGTGATTACTTGATTACTTGCAGTGACCTGGGCAACACAGTGACCAGTCAAGAGGCAGTAGAATTTCTAAAAGGAGAGTAATTTGAGAATTAGTTAAAGCGAAATATAGAACAAATTTATAGTATAACATTTACACAGTCTCACTTGACAAGGTTTAGTGTTACTAAAATAGTTGGATAGTTGACTGGTAAATCCTGCTGGATGATGGCTAAGGGCCAGAAGTCGTTAAAGTACTATGGCAGGACATGTTCCCTTTACGGTACTACCAATGCATTCAATAGTACATTAACCTAATTTGGAACTACCACAAAATTTAAGAACCTATTTACAGGGCAAAACAAAATATTATTTGCGCGGACCCCACTATGACAAAAAGTCAATTTCCACGGGTTGCGCACCCAAACTAATACTTTTAATGAACATTGACTGCATAGTCAAACCTGTATGATTTACAACTGCACTGCGTAAGGCAGAAGAAAGAAACAGACTTCCTGGCGATAACCATCAATAACAAAGTACTGATGCACATGACGTTTAGGGTGTCATGAATTATTTTACCTTTTCAAGATTTATAGGAACTTGTGAGTTAGTGTACATTTACCACACTAAAATTCACATTTTCCAAGTGAGAGGCACGGACGTTAGGACCGTGTCTAAAAATACAATAATGCACTCAGCATTTGACTTTATGAGTCATTAAAATTTTACATGTCCATCGGACAGAAAGGCGAAATATAGCCAAGGTACTTCTAGCATAACGAAGTTAGCTAGTTTTGAATAAGCTACTTGGTCTAACAAAATAGAACAAAAATAATAATGCACTCAGCAATTGACTTTAAGAGTCCTTAACATTTGACTTGTCAATCAGACAGACAGGTGAAATACTTCTAGCGTTAGCTAGTTCTGAAGATGAAACAAATCTAATAAAGAGAAACATTTCTCTTGCAAAATTAAAAAGACTTCCAAATAACTATTTACAATATATTAAACAAAATAAAGTATCTTCCTACTTCATGCTTGTGGCTAAACGACCCCGGCTGGATACTGATACCCTGGTTAAGTTGTCCTGGTGTCCAGCTCGTTGATCCCGACGATTCATTCAGCAACGTCGATGCTAGGGCGGTGAATCCGTCGCCACAAACTCCATGGTCCTTCTTGGTGTTTTTCTCGCCGGCAGCGCTTCGTCCTAGTTCCTAAGCTGAGACAAGGTGTTGTGCATAAATGTGCTCAAGGCGCTTACCCTTATATAGCGACAATCAGATATGAACATGAAAAGGGATAACGGAGAATGAATTACGAAGCAGAGGTAAAATAAGGGAGAACGAAAGATAGGGGAAAGAGAAGGGGGTTTAGAAAAAGATGAGCTTCTTCTGTCGACCACCAGAGGCGCATGGTCGCACTTGCGCTTTGGCTCAGTGCGTCTCTCTCTTTGATTCTTTCTTTTCGACTGCGTGAGCCAAAGTTGAACCACGTGGAGCCGCCATTATAGAAATTCTGTTTTGTGAAATGAGTAAATGATATCTGAAGGCATCTGTCCTTGGGTGAGTTTTATACACATATATCCTGTAGCATAATTTATCAGTATTAATTTAGTTATTTGATTTTCACTGTTTGTTTTACGAAAAGACATGATATAGAAGTATATTATTTAAATTATATTAACTGCCACATGGTTAGTTGTAAGTTTTGGGTAGTCCTCTTTTAAATAACTAGGGCCCATATTCACAAATCTTATTCATAACTTTAATAACATTAGTCTTCTTTTGTGATATCTAGAACCGCAATTATAAAAATGTAAATTAATTTTTTGACTAATCCACGTGTTTTGAACGTAGGCCAATACGCAGTTTTTTGTATTAGAGTACAACTTTGAGGTAGTTTATCTTTTAATATCTCCATATAACCCCAACGTGGCACCCAATTACACGAATATTGATAAATAGTTAGTTTTTTCCTTGTAGGTGATCAATCAATTTGATTGACACGCTACAAATTTACTTGAAAAATATGTTTTTTAAAACTAGTTTATTTCTAGCAAACCCTTTTTATCATCAACGATGTTCTTCAATAGAACAAAGTTCTTTATTTGTGTTAAGTACAGCAGCCATGTTGAGGCCTCACTCAAGTTAAATTCCAGTCAGTCAAACATCTTGGCCTAATTAATAATGTTATTAGCTATATTTCAATCATAGACGCACACTGCTTTACCGAATTTTAGCATCCGCTTCCATTATCTCATCACCATCTGTTATTTACCTAGTGATTGTTACCGGAATTAATTACATTCTGATTGAACTTACAATAATGCCATTTTAAGGCCTTTACAACACAGTAACTGACGCTGCACTCTGTGTTCGTGTTTCAGCGGCTGCGCAGTTCGGTTGTCTATAGCGCTTTCTAGTGGCCAACACACCTGTACAGGCCCGGTGCCAAGTGTGAAGTGTGCCACGCACAGGGGCCTCCATCGACCTGATGAATAAATCACGTTGACTTGTCATATTTATTTTGTGATTCGATAGGCTATTTTTATGTTTTTTTATAATTTTTATCCCAAACTAAGCTAGAAATTACATAGTCAATGGGCGTTATTAGCCTGGTATTACGCGTAGTCCGACAGTCCGTGCTTGAAAATTAATTCAACCTTTGCTTTTGGCAAACAGGAAGTATTACATATCTGCAGATGGTAACGTTGACTTTTGACAGAAAAATAAACTTTTATTTTTTAATGACAATCATTTCTTAGGTAAAACAATAAAATCATTAATATCGAAGAATTAACTAAATGCGACATGAGTAAAATGCAAAAAAGTATTTAATAATAAAATTATCATATAACCTAGCAAAATAATTCCTGAAAACAAAATGACCATATTATTTATATTTTGTCCTTGGAGCAGACAGTGTGAATATCAAATATTAAAACGGATCCCTCAGTTGCTCTAACTATCCAATTTAAAATACACCTGTTTGGGACATTTCATTTACTCTAAGGTTGGTTATATTGAAAAGTGTTTTCACCTATTAGTGCTCTATTATAGAGGTTTACTAAGAAAGTATGTTCAACACTTTTTTTCTTGTTTGTTTTTAACTAACTTCATGAACATAACCCGTTCATAATGTGGTTCATATTCACCCATGAATGTATTAATTAGGAAACATTTATAAATACAATATCATGTATAAAAAAGATTGTTTCTATACATCAAAGTTTCTGTATAAACATTTTTTTATGGGATCATCTACTTTGACATATGGAGGTCGAATTTTATTACTATTATTATTCAGAGAGTTATTTAAGGAAATCCCTTATCAATAATTTATCACTAGGAGGTTCTGCCTATAGTATCTAAATTTTACAATATTCTGATTTATTTTTTGCACATTGGTACTGCTTTTAACCACTCTTTAGTTGTTTGTTATTATTGATATTTTTTATTATAATCATTATTAACTACTTTTTTGATAACTATTAATTATTATCTACACTTATAATATTATAAAGAAGAAAGATTTGATTTTTTGTTTGTTTGTAATGGATAAACTCAAGAACTACTGGACCGATTTTAAAAACTCTTTCTCCAATATAAAGCTACATTATCAGCGAGTAACATAGGCTATATTTTATTTTGAATATTTAATTCATTCCTCATAAAAATGTCAATAGTTTTACACAAGGTATAAAAAATTGCCTAAAAATATGCTTTCTCCGCGTGCGCTGCAAAAACTATTGGTATTACATTAAAAAAATACTATACATAATGAACGTTCTCACTAATGTGAACAAAAACGTCCATAATACAATATATGTAATTATTATAGTTTTGTTACAATAAACGTTTTTTATTGAAATTAGTCAACTAAAATACAGATGCGAACAAAGTGATTATGTCCGTATCATGATATGAATCCTTATCCAAATCAATTATTTAATCATTTAGGCTGTTTACGTAGGAGTAAATTACTTTTTAAATTATTCAAATCGGTACATTGGTTTGAAAGTTATGAAGAGTATAACAAAATATTATTATTATTATTAGCACCACGTTATACGCACTTGCGCTAATGTGTAATGGTAGGGTGATTGTGAGATGAAATTAAGGACCTACAGTTTAACGTGGAATCCGAACCACGGTGGAGACCTGGCATTCCTCACATTCACAAGATGTCTTGTCAGAGGTGAAGGAAGGGTTTGGTAATCAGATAAATCTTTGCCGGGACCTGGGATTGAACCCCGGCCGCCAGCATAAAAGTCTGACACCTTACCCCTAGACCACCAGGTCACCTATAACAAAATAAAAATGGTCGTGATGTCTACACTATAATCTATAATAATAAAAGGAAGTGTTTGTCTGTGTGTGTGTTTGTTTTTGTGCGATGCCCAGCCAAATCTATGAGATGCAGAGATCTGAAATTTTTAACATAGGTGGGTGTAAGGGGGTCCGAATGCACCTCGAATCCGAATTTTTAATCTCTAATTATATTTTCAATCAGACTATTTTTAACAAATTTTTGAAGGGTCATGGGTGACGCCATGCGGGATTGTATATTATAACATTATTTAGGCATTTTTGAATATCTTATTTTCTTGTGTAAATGTATGTATTTGTATGGTACTTGTGTATTTCAGTGCTGGCCTGTTATAGGTCCTACGACTGTTGGCCAGCACTATAATAAAGGAAATTGAAATTATTATTATTGGGGTGTTCTACAATAAGACTATTCATTATTTACTATGAAGGGTAAGGATAAGAAGAGTAACTTAGAAACATTGCAACTGTACAGTGAGAAACCACCCAGTGAAGATTCAGACCTCTCCTTCTCCATCATCGGTTATCCAGTATTTTGCTAAAGTGACGCCTTAAACAGTATTCTGCAAACTTTTTTTTTAAAGATAACGGAACACTAAACAATCCTGACATATTTGCGGAAAACTTGATTGTTTTGGGTACACGCCACAGCAGCAAAGATGTATAAACCCGGTTCTACGTTTGTACAGTAAATCAAAATTATCAAAAATAAAGACTAATTTTTTTTTTCCTGGAGTAACTTCAAATGTTCCAAGATTAAAGTTATTTCTTGATAATTGTTTTTTTCACATCAGGAAACTTTTCATTCAAACAATTAGTAAGTTATAATAATATTCATTGTTAATTTGTAGTAAGGAGAAATAAAGATTGAAAATAGGGAGGAAAAAACTTAAATATTACAATCAAGAGTAACCTAATATTTTCTGTAACAACTTTACTTCAAGTGGTCAGGATAAGGTTAAATAAATTATATGCATACCATTATTAACTATGATAATGTTAAAGGAGTTAAAGGTGGTAGAAATGTACCCACATTCACATTAAGGAAGAGTAAGAACATATTTAGGAAAAACGCACCCTCTGTGCACACAGCCTGGAATCAAACAATGACCTTCTTCTTGTAAGCTTAATAAATGAGCTTAACATTTAGATCCCTTTCCCACCGGCACAGATATGGCTTAAACTTATTCAAGGACTGTATGAGGAAGGTGAATATTTAAAAAATTGCACCAGGATTATTTTGTAAAGTTAAAAATCAATCATTATTATTATTAGCACCGCGTCTTACTACCCGTTCGGGTTATACGCACTTACGCTAATCTGTAATGGTAGGGTGATTGTGAGATGAAATGGAGGACCTACAGTTTAACGTGGAATCCGAACCACGGTGGAGGCCTGGCATTCCCCACATTCACAAGATGTCTTGTCAGAGGTGAAGGAAGGGTTTGGTAATCAGATAAATCTGTGCCGGGACCGAGGATTGAACCCCGGCCGCCAGCACAGAAGTCTGACACCTTACCCCTAGACCACCAGGTCACCCTAAAAATCAATCGATAGACGTAAAACCATCTTGTACTTGTTCAAGTCTGAACTCAAGAATATTGAGTCACAGCTAGGAGTGTGGATTTTATTATTAAATTTAATACACTTGTAGCAGTGTCTGAACAGTTTAAGGCATCAGGCTCACACTGAACTTTATCACTGTAACATGAAAATTATATACACCAATGGGGTAAGGAGGGATGAGGGAGGTAAAATTTAGAGGAGATGCGTTAGGAATGGGAATAGAATGGAAATCCATTGAGGGAAAAAATAAAATATATGAGCCTACTGGGATTTGAAGCCTGATATCCCCATCACCGACTCTCTCATACCACATCTTGGACAACATATATACAGGCCCCATGACTTTTTTGGTGCTGACTGACAGCTCACACCTGACAACTGACAGATTTGAACAGTTAACTGACCAAATTATGTATCCCAACGCTGAACCATATGATCTGCAAAAATATGTGTTTAGCAGCTGTCACTTCTGACAGTCTGCACCAAAGAAGTCATGGGGCTACTGTACCATTGGTATTTAAGCTGGGGAACGCACGCATTGATATTTTATGGAGTATTTTGATACTCTCCTCATGAATAATTTCATCATATATGCCCCGCAATGGGCTCAAATTATGGCGACCACGTGAATATACTTGCCCGCGGTGGGTTACATGCATAATAACCCAGCGACAGGCTCCCGTTGCCGTACTCCACGAGTTAACAAGTTAACAAATCGATGCCGTTCTCGAATGTCAAAACTTCCCCATTCTTTATCAGGACTTTCCCTTCTCGAACAAAAGAGGATGACAACAAGAAAGGCTAGTTCCATGAAATAAACACAGCGCTAGTGTGGTCTGGTTGTCAAATAAAATTACATTTAAAAAAATATTAAATAAAACAAAATGGTTGAATAGCTTTATAAAAAAATCCGAAACTCAAAATAAATATTTAAATTAGGAAAAAATATGAAATATAATCAGGATCAGTATATTATATTTAATATAATATATACATTCTTAAGTCAACAACCCAAAAGTTGGTTTGACGTGACTTATATCTGCCCGGCCCTGGCCATGCATTTATCCCTCTGACTGGTTAGTGCTACCTGCACCATCTGGTAGAAATACCATGTACTGGGGAAGTTCAGTAAGTGTGGTGGTTCACCGTTACCTTCCGCACTGAATTTCTATGAGCGAGTGACAAAGGACAGAATTTTGTAGGGAAAGGTATTTTCAAATACCTTCCAGATTTCTTTTACATATCACAATTCACATTATGGTACCGGCGGCTTTATTTAACCCGCCCCCCTCTACATTATATATATATATATATATACACACACACACACACACACATACAGGGTGGGTCGGAAACAATTAGACGATCTATGCTGAGGAAAGTGATGGACAACTGGCTGAGGTTTGTCTGACGTCCGGTGGAGCTCACCTGAGTGACGTCATCTTCAAAAAGTTAAAAAGTGTTGTATGTAGTTTGCTTTTATTTAGCAAGGGAATATTTACTTTTTAATTAAATTACAGTAATTGTTTCGGCCATACCCTGTATATGTACAGATGTATATATTATACATTTGTATATAACTATTTGAATGTAATTTATTTTATTGGTTTTTGATGTAGATTACAGGATATGCACAACTTGCATTATGCATCAACAACTTTGGGGCTTCAAAGTTGTAGATAAATTATATCGGGGCCCACGCAAACAAATAAAAAGGTTGAATACCACTGTTTTAGATCATCATACCACTGATATAATCATTATTGTTAAGGCGTGTCAGTTAAAAATAATCTTAAGACCATTAAGAGTCCGCCTCATCCCACAGATAACGCGTAGCTTAAGAAGATAATGCAGCTCTAACCAGGCGTCACATCGTAATGCGGTTACCTGAAGTTTTCCTTAGAAAAAAGTGGAATTGAAACCAGTGAATTAATTTTACTGCATTTAAATAAAATTGAAAAATATAATTTAGTAATAAAACCATTGGCTTGATTGAAATTTAACTTTTATCATGTGAATAATGGAAACAATCCCACTCTGATGAGATTTCTGGTTCTAGTATGATGGGTTTTCTAATATCCTGGATAGTCTGTTGTCAAACGGTTTCTTAACCTTGTTTTAAATTTTACCCACTGCGTCTTACTAGCAGTGCGGGCTAAGGACGCGCTTTAGTGGCCGAATGGTCTAAGGCGTCACTCTTGTGTTAGACTGGCCCGCTGATAAGGGGGAGATTAGGGTTCGGATCCCGGTTGGGTCTACTGGGGGAGTTTTTTTTTCTGAATAGCTCTCCAGTTTACTTCCACGCAAATGCTGGTATATTACCTCTAAAACACTTCCTTCCTCATCCCTAACCTAATTAGTGTGATTATCATAATTGCGTGTAACTTAAACAGGTATTAACGAGTGTTGTGTATAATAAATAAACATTCTCTTAACTAGGCCTATAATAACAAACACGAGTTTGGTAACTGTTCCGCTTTAAGATTTGTGACGTCACTTCTGTGATGACGTCACCGGGGCGTCTCACGCAACCGTCTTTTTTAGTTCCGGTCTATATCTCGAGTGGCGAGCATCTGCTCTTTGTTCTTTAATTGTTTATTATTCTTTCATAAATAAAACTAACAGGTTATGGGTTCAGGACGCTGTATTAACGTTTTGGAAGAAGATAAACATTGACTATTTGTTTTGTTAACGTGATAGGGCAGTGTAAATGCGGTAATATAAATATCGTTAGTGCCGCCTGAAATCACATCCATTAATTCAAGATGGCCGGCTTCTTGACACATATAGAAAAGCTGGGAAAGGAAAACTATGATACATGGAGACAACAAATGGAAGCAATTTTAATTAAGAACGACCACTGGGAATACGTCGATGGAACCAATCCTAGGCCTAAAGCGGCTGTAGGTGCTGACGTGGAATCAATTGCTGATACCGCTAGACACGCGGCCACGTGGGACAAAGCTGACCGTAAAGCTAAAGCTGATATTATTTTAGCTGTGAGTCCTACAGAACTTTGTCACATAAGACATTGTGAAACATCGCAAGACGTTTGGCAAAAACTAGAACTAGTTTACCAGTCTAGAGGGCCTGCAAGAAAAGCTACACTTTTGAAAAAACTCTTGTTCACAAAAATGCAAGAAGGAGAAAACATGGCGGATCATCTCACGAATTTTCTCAACACAGTTGACAAACTCAATGAAATGGATATTCGCATTTCTGAAGAATTATTAACCATCGTGTTATTATACAGTGTGCCAGATAGCTACGATAATTTTCGTTGTGCAATCGAAGCTAGAGATGAACTACCGGACACAGAGTCTTTGAAAGTAAAACTTCTAGAAGAATTCAGTGCAAGACAGGACAAGAAAGCAGACTTAAATGGTGCGGGTGCTTTCTATGTAAAATCTCCCATAGGGCGAAGTCTAAATAAAAACAGACCTCCGGATAAAAACTGTGTAGGCCTACCTACAAATCAAAATAATAAAGTTTTTCAGATCCAAGGTCAAAGTGGTGTGCAAAATCAAAATAGGAATTTTAAAGCATCAAAACGGTTATATAAGTGTAACTATTGTAAAAAATTGGGACACAAGGCAGCCGATTGCTGGACAAAAATGGCGAATAAAAAGCAAGTTTCGATGGCATCAGAGCAAACCCATGCAGCAGCAGAAGAGATCGTGACATTGACATCATCTTCAGTGAGCACTCTCTGTGCGAAGTTAACGAGAAGAGATGACGTGTGGTGTGTTGACAGTGGAGCAACAACACACATGTGCCGCGACAAGAATAGTTTTTTGGAACTCACGCCAACCATAAGTCAGAAGGTTAGGTTAGCGGATGACAGAACAACTGACATTGAAGGCATTGGAACTGCAGTAATGAATGTTTCAAATAAAAAGGGCCAATTTGTAAAAGTGAGGTTAGAAAACACTCTTTTTGTACCCACACTTAAGACAAATTTATTTTCAATTTCAAAAACTGTTGAAAAAGGGCGAAGCGTGTGTTTTAATGCAAATGATGCTGAAATTGTCGAAAATGGTGAAGTGTTGTTAACTGCTCGTAAACGTGGAAATTTGTATTTTATCGAACCTTACATGCAAAGTGAGAGTTCGACACATGTAGCTAATGTGAGTAAGGCAGGCAATCTTAGTGAACTTGAAAAGTGGCACAGAAGATATGGACATTTAAATGCGTATGACTTGCAGAAACTCGTTCAGAAAGACATGGTTAGCGGTATGGATTTTAAGAAATCAGAAACATTTTCAACATGTGAAACCTGTATCTTAGGAAAGCAAGTTGCTACGCCTTTTCCAAAAAGGTCTGAGTCGAAGAGTGAAAAATTACTTGAATTAGTGCACTCAGATGTTTGTGGCCCAATGAGAGTGAAATCTCATGGTGGTGCTTCTTATTTTGCAACGTTTATTGATGATAAATCTAACTGGGTAGAAGTTCATTTTCTAAAACATAAAAGTGACGTGAAAAAGGCTTTTGAAACATTCAAAGCATTAGCGGAAAACCGTCACGAAAAGAAAATCAAAACTTTGCGGACAGACAATGGCCTGGAGTACTGCGGAAAAGAGTTCACAGAAGAAATGCGCATCGCAGGGATAAGAAGAGAACATACCGTAGCAGAAACTCCAGAACAGAACGGCAAAGCTGAACGCATGAATCTCACGCTGGTGGGGATGGCAAGATGTATGCTGTTGGAGTCTGGCTTACCAACAAGTTTTTGGGCCGAAGCGATTGCCACAGCTGCTTACATCAGAAACAGATGTCCATCAAAACAGCTGGAAGAACAAACCCCTTATGAAATTTGGTTTGGGCTAAAACCAAACATAGGACATTTCAAGACGTTTGGTTGCAAGGCATATATGCTGAATAAGGCCCCAAATAAAGGAAAGTTTGACCCAAGATCCAAGGCAGGTATTTTTGTGGGTTACTCTACTGAATCGAAAGCGTATCGAATTTGGGACCCAGAAAAACAAAAAATATTGAGAAGCCGAGATGTAAAATTTTTGGAAAATTTTGAAACTGTCAAAGTTTCGGATGAACAAAAGGAGTGTGCGAACTTTGAACCTTCTTACTTATATGTTGATAACAGTGTGAAAGACCCTATTTCTAATGCTGATGGACATGTAGATAAAGTTCAAGAAAGTGATCCCATTGATCCTGATAGGCCTATTGAAGTCAATGAGAATTACCTCAAATCAGAAAATTTAAGCAAAGACTGCACAGTGATTGAGAATAAGAGGGGGCCTGGTCGACCTAAATTGATTAAAACAGGAAAGCCGGGACGACCAGCAAAACATTTTAATCTGGTTACGCCAAAACCTGAAAGTGCGAGCTTGATGTATGAAGAGGCAGTAAATCCATCTGTACAAGAAGCCTTAGAAGGACCTTATGCAGCTGAGTGGCAGAAATCGATGGAAGCTGAGTTCAACGCTCTGACACACAGCAAGGCCTGGACATTGAAACCACGCCCAAAAGATAAAGCTGTCATTGGTTGTCGGTGGGTACTCAGAACAAAGTATGGGCCAGACGGTAATGTCGAACGCCGGAAAGCTCGGTTGGTAGCGAAGGGCTATAACCAACGCCCAGGGATTGATTTCCATGAAACATTTTCACCTGTTGCGAGACTTAGCTCAATAAGACTAGTTGCTGCCCTAGCAGCTGAGTTAGGCCTTACTTTGTATCAGCTTGATGTTGTAATGGCCTACATAAATGGAGATCTTGACGAACAGATCTATATGGAACAGGCGGACGGTTTCATTACCCCTGGAATGGAGCATCTGGTTTGTTCACTCGAAAAGTCCATATATGGCCTAAAGCAGTCGGGCCGACAGTGGTTCAAAAAGTTGCACGAGAGACTAGAAATTTTTGGACTCAAACAATTAGATTGTGACAAGTGTGTGTACCACATGAATGATGGTTGTGTGACTCTTATCGTGGTTGTTTATGTAGATGATTTGATCATAGCTACAAACAGTAAAGAAGCCTACACAAGATTGAGAGACGATTTGTCTCAAAACTTCCAAATGAAAGACTTAGGAAAGCTGCACTACTGTCTTGGAATTGAATTCAAACAAGATGAAAATTCAAAGTTGGTCACTATGTCACAGAAATCGTACATAGAAGATGTTCTCAAAAAGTTCGGAATGCAAGACTGCAAACCGGTAAATACCCCATTAGATGGAAACAGCAAATTATCCAAAGCCATGGAGCCATCTACGGAGGAGGAGGCAGAGGAAATGAGCGAAGTTCCGTACCAGCAACTCATCGGTTCTCTGATGTACCTCGCAGTATCTACACGACCAGACATTGCGTATGCGGTGAGCTCTTTGAGCCAGTACAACCTAAACCCCGGAAAAGGACACTGGGTTGCGGCGAAGCGCGTCTTACGATACTTGAAAGGTACGAGCAACCATGGACTAGTCTACAAGAGATCTGGCGCTGAACTGATTGGATACGTGGATGCAGATTGGGGAGGAGCCCTTGATGACAGAAGATCATACACAGGCTACGCCTTTCAAGTGGCAGGCTCTGCCGTGACATGGGAGGCGAGAAAACAATCCACCGTGGCTCTTTCAAGCACTGAAGCAGAGTACATGGCTCTTACGGAAGCAGCAAAAGAGACAGTTTACTTACGAAACCTGTTAAAAGAAATCGGGTTCTTGAGTGTTAATGCAATACCAACTCTTGTTTATTGTGACAATCAAGGAGCAGAAAAGCTCATGCATAATCCTGTGTACCATTCTCGTACCAAACACATTGACATTCGGCATCACTATGTGCGTGAAGTTTTTGAACGAGGCGAAATCAATGTGAAATACATTCCAACAAACAAGATGGTAGCTGATGTGCTCACGAAAGGACTGTTCGGACCAAGCCATCATCAGTGCATACAAGGACTTGGCGTGATAGACATTAATAAAGTTAACACGTGTTTGAGAGGGGGTGTTGTGTATAATAAATAAACATTCTCTTAACTAGGCCTATAATAACAAACACGAGTTTGGTAACTGTTCCGCTTTAAGATTTGTGACGTCACTTCTGTGATGACGTCACCGGGGCGTCTCACGCAACCGTCTTTTTTAGTTCCGGTCTATATCTCGAGTGGCGAGCATCTGCTCTTTGTTCTTTAATTGTTTATTATTCTTTCATAAATAAAACTAACAACGAGTTTTAAAAAAATGCTAAAAGGATAGGGTTTAGGAATTTAAATTAAGTTAGAAGTGTGACTAATAACTACAGCTTTGTGCACACGTTGTACACAAATTGGGTGAGTATTTACTAATAATTTAAATGTGCTTATGTTAAAAACCATTAAAATTGTAATCTAAAATTAAATAGGGTTATTTATCGCTACTACAATACAAATATGGGGATTTATATTGTATTATGAGTAACTCTCATACTAACAGGTTTTTTTAAAGTTTTTTTTAAAGCGTATGGCATTACTGACTGGGAGGGAGGGACATAACACCCAGGTTCACTCGCCATATGTGTAGACTATTAGCCGTTCTGGTGGCACAAAACGTTACCCAGGGTACACCATAGGAGGTTAACTGCACGGACTGTCGGACCCACTATGAAATGATATGATAGTGAGTAGGCCCATGGAGGAGTGTAACCAGTGGGAGTCTTAAACCTAACTTAAGTCTAATTTATCAACCCCTAGTGACCATAGGGATAATTGACCTTTAGATAAAAATACCCAATGTACCAGCCGGGAGTTGAGCCCGTGACCCCTGGGCTCTTAGGCAGGTGCACTGACCACTACACCACGGGGCCAAATATACCAACAGGTAAGAGGCCCATTGGGATCCTTTCTATAAGCTTAGAAGGGGGTCTAGTGCTCCTTCTAACAACCCGTGAGGGTGCAGGCCTATGACAGGGTGCAATTTTCTAAATAGTTTCACATGCTTCCTCCACGCAAATACGGGTACATTTCTTCAAAATACAAGCTCTGTAATGTGTAGATTATAAATGTAAACATGTTAACAACAGCCCGGACGGGTAATAACACGTGTTGCACATTAAACTACTACTATACAAAGTTTGATGATTTAAATATATCCTATTATACTTGTAATTGTGGCAACACTGTAAAGCAGCAAATAAAACTATAGTATTTTTTTTGTAGGAAGAAACTTCTAAAAAACATTTTTTTAGCATCAACATTTATAACATTATTCTTTATTATTACAATAGCCCCATGGCTTCTTTGGTGCTGACTGACAATTCACAGCTGACTTCTGACAGTCAACATATATATATATACACACACCTAGATTTTGACTGTCAGAAGTGACAGCTGTTAAATACATGTTTTTGCCGATCATATGGTTCGGCGTTGGGATACATAAATTGATCTGGTAACTTTTCAAAGCTGTCAAAAGTCAGCTGTGAGCTGTCAGTCAGCACCAAAGAAGCCACAGGGCTAGTGTAGGTAGTGATTTATTTTAAGTATTTATAGTATCCATGACTAGTGACCGTTTCAGGCCACGTGGCTTTAAGTATGTAAATTGTTTTAGTAACTTTTATAGCCGTTAAAAAAGTTTCCTTCTACTTAAATCGGATTATATATATATTTTTTTTACGAATCGACATTATCTGACAACTAGGAAAGTTACTAGATCTATTTTCAATTATTGATTCGTTAAGTCATGTGATTTGCATTTGTTACTTTTGATTAACACTATCAATACCTCCTAAAACACAACACTAACGATTTAGTGGAATGTTATCAATGCTGACCGCAAAAAAATGTTTGTATTTTCTAAAAGGTGTTTCAAATGTCCTTTCGTAAGCAAATCGAAGTATTTAGTCTGGTGCTTTAACCGCAGACGGGTCGAACCAGTCCACGGGTGAAAGTACCTTTCCACACTTGGAGCCAGTCGTTTAGAGAGAGAAGTAACAACCTGAGTGTGCTGCTAAAGGCCACCGAGAGCTCATGGCGGGACAGTCAACGAGTCTACAACACACGCGGTGATCGCTGTCAGGGAGGCGCGCGGTGTCTAGAGAACCGTCATGGTGCGGTCGCGGGCCGTCGAAAGGGGCTACGAGGCCCTCAGACAGTCGGAGGGTTTAGAAGAACCGTGCTTTTCCGGGAATCTCGACAATGCGGAAGAGCCCCTTCTCACGGATTGCGGATACGTAGATGGCCATGAGTTTCGACTGCCTGTCGAGAAGGTTAGAGGAAACATTGTACACATCTGTTTATTTTTAAAGGGTAATCAACGTTATAGTCCAATTTTCAAAGGAATTGCCTTTAATATGACCTCTAGAAAATTGATAAGATATCTGTTTTCACGTATTCATACGTCAAGTAATTATCTGCAGCTGCAACTGTTGTGGATTTTGGCTGAAAATACAGTTTGTGGTATTTTTTTATAAAGCACTTCTTAGGAAAATTGGAGTTAGGGGTCATCTATAAACCAAGTAACGCTTTTAAGAGGGGGGGGGGGG
>CABFVX010003821.1:15216-43332 GCA_902151425.1 Timema shepardi | reverse complement strand
TCGAACCTTGATCTCCCCGTTCTCAGCAGTCGAGCTCAACACGACTAGCGCGTTAGCCAACTACGCCACCGAGGCGGGTGGCAATATTATCGAATCGTGTAAGGTAGTTATTGCGTAATATATGTCCCTCTAGTGATTCTGATTTCTCTAAACTAAATTACTGGTAATGTCTGTTTCGGAGACAAAAGGAACAAACAAAGAAGAGTAAATAAAATGTCTATCTAAATGCATAAAGGTAACAGAAACTATTTTAACTGTGTGGTGTAGGCCTATATGCAATAATAATAATAATATTAATAATAATTAGCACCACGTTCGGGTTATACGCTTGTAATAATAAATAAAAAAAATGTCAGAGATATGAGTATGTATTGTGACTCATTTGATTTGTAAGACTTGTAAGTCACTGCCGGCTCTGTTTAAAAATAAAATCAGAGGAACATATGAACCGTGATAAGAAAAATGAAGCCTATGTCGCGAAATACTTCTCGAACAAGTTGCCAATTCAGACTGAACAATTGCACAATAATATTGACCGTCTAAGGTCGAATCATTTTCACGCAATATATCGACAGAATAATATTGCTTCAATAATAATGATCGTGTAAGGGGGCCTTAAGGCTGTGCAAGGGTGATCATATTTTTTATATGTTCTTATTTTTATGGTTGTGGGTCTTTTTAATAAAATAAAAACATTAAAATAAGTTATAATAGAGCAAAGTCGTTTTGTATTTTTTTGTTTAAATAGCTATAATGTTTAGTTTAACTTATTAATACTAATTCTTCTCCAGGTATTAAGTAATACAAGTAAAAGCTTTACTTTTTTTAACGGATGTACGGATAGTATATGGTAAATATATTTTAGACACGGTTTGTACCATATTTTCCAAAATATTAATTTTTATATAATAAATAATGAAATTGAATCGGTGGCAGACTTTCTCATTCTTTTACAAACAAATTTCCTAATAGAAAACTACTTTGTGTTTTGAAATTAAATTTAATTCTCCTTATTTAGAAATAAATACTGGTTCATTTGACGTTTATCATACAATCGTTACTATCATATTTTCAAAACTGGAGAGGAAATTGCCCAAAGTTGTGTGATTTTCACATAAATAAATACAGCTAAACGGGGCTGTACCGTTGAGAACCAAACACAGGTAGTGTTTTTTTTTATTGACAGCGGCGGGCGGCCGAGGAGTGACGAGGGGGAAGAAAATATTAGCGAACTTTTCAAAATCAGCTGAGAACAGTATTGACTATTGAGGTACAAAGACATACAAATAGTAATATTCTGAAATTTCAGACTGTTCTTGACTGTTAGCTATATAATGTGTGAAAGCTGTACAGTTTATTGTTAGCAATATTCTTTGACATTGTTTGGTTTTATATCTTATTTTGAGCGTAGCGTACCATTTAACCGACATATATATAATTATATTAATCAATGCCGTAGCCAGCAAATAATTTCAGGGGGGAGGGNGGTGGGCACATCACCCAATTGCCGGAGGCTAGAAAAGATTCTAAATATAAAACAACTCTAGAAGCTTTCTGAAGTGCTTTTTATCGTTACACAGCCCCCTAATTTGTACTTGTATCATTATTATTATTATCACCGCGTCTTACTACCCGTTCGGGTTATACGCACTTACGCTGATGTGTAATGGTAGGGTGATTGTGAGATGAAATGGAGGACCTACAGCTTAACGTGGGATCCGAACCACGGTGGAGGCCTGGAGTTCCACACCTTCACAAGTTGTGATTAATACGGTGAAGTAAGGGTTTGGAAATCAGATAAATCTGTGCTGGGAGCGAGGATTGAACCCTGGACTCCTAGCACAGAAGTCTTAACACCTTATCCCTAGAACGCCAGGTCACCAGTGGTACCTTAATTTTGATATGGTTTAAACTATAAATAAAGCCATATATAGATATTGTTCATAAAACTTCTGTTTTTTTTTTAACCCGCGAACCCCCCTCTCCTGACTGCGCCCTTGATATCAATCAATTTTAATGAGAATTTGACTGTGCCCTTACAGTATTACGTAACACATCTTATACTTGAATTCTAATGTTGACAAAATTATATTATTGTTCATGTTCTCATTGTTTGTAAGTAGATAACTTCCTATTCTGAGTTGTATTAAATCTGAGTCCTTCTTTTAGTGTCACAAAAACTTCCCTATGAAATAATTACATTCACTCTCGACGTGAAAAGTTACGTAACACATGTTAGAGAGTAGAGGGGTCAGGCTAAATGTATATTTGGTGTTACATGTGGGGTAAAAAAACAGGGGGTGCAAGTGGGGTGGGGGGTAGGAGTACTGGGCTACAGATCCAGAGGTCCCAGGTTCGATACCCGGTGATTCCATATTTCCTGTGAAATTTAATCTGTAACGAGGTCAATTCAGCCTCGTGAGGACAATTAGGAACTACTTGAATGAAAAAGTAGAGACTGCGCTCTATAAAACTGAGATTAAAGGCTGGAAGTTTTGTTGTGTTGACCACATGACACCCTATAACCAGAGAAGTTGGTACTGTCTTTGCCAAAAAATTGTGTCCACTCTGTCGGTATAGCTCGATTGTGAGCTGACGCCATGAAGTTTTTTTAAGGACTTTAAAAATTCATAAACCTTACCAAATTAGTTATAATACAGGAACAATTGGGATTCCGGTTCTCTTCTTACACTCACTTGACAACTTTAGCGCTCCATGGTTGTTTGTATAACTAATGTTGGGGATTTCCCGGTATTCTTTAGACAAGATATGTTATTACATCAATAATATAATCAAAGCCTCCACAAATAAATTCCCCCTCGCATGGAATTCAATTTTCTGATAAATTAAACGTAAGCCCTCATTGGCAGATGGGAAATAACTAATGATTCAAATATGAATATTGTCATGATTGTGTTTTATTATACACTTATTTTATTAATAAAAATATGTATATTTATATATTTTTTTGTTGCTAAGTTGTTTTATGAAATACGGTTTGCGTTCATATTCCATAATATATTTTTAAGAAATGAATAAACCTGTTTTTGACAGTGAAATTTAAAAGCGTCTAGCAATCAAAAATACTATATATATATGTATAAGTAATGAAAAAAATTATTGTTTGTAGGCCTATATTAATTAAGTTGGTGGGATTACTAAATATATCTTTGGCCCGCTTTGAAAACTGATAATCAGATTTGGCCCTTATCGGGATGGAAAATGTTGGCGCACCCTGTCCTATTTGATGGCTTTATATACAGTGGCAGCTCGTGTATAGGCACTGCGGAACAGCAGCACCCCCTATTTCCACTTGATATTATCGATAACATTTAATATAATGAGTCCTTTTTTCTTTAATTCTGTTTTTATTTTTGTAGTACAATATATATTCCTTAATCTTAATGTCAGTACTTCAGTAGCCATCCACAAGCTTATGAAAAAGATACAAAAATATTTGTATGGAACTGTGCGCTTCACAGTGCCAGCGACGTGGTGTTTGACTGTTGTGCGCATGCGTACATAGGGGAGCGGGGAAGAAGACGGGACTGCCAGGTAGAGAGAGCACTGTTGCTCTCGCAGTGCCGGCTCTGGCGTGATGGTGAAAGGAAGTGTTTTTTTTTACTCAGCGTGTGTTGTGCTTAAAAACCGTGTACCATATTCTTGAATGTGATAAATTGTAGAAGAGTGTAGAATTAGATTATTATTCTGCTTCCAGTTATTCTATTTGATTCTTTTTTTCCGGTTCTTTTATTTAACAGAAAGACTAAATGTGCTTCTAGAACTTTCAATGGAGAAAAATTTCTCAATTGTCATCCAGAGATCAGGGAGAAAATTATTGAACTTTTTTGCGCAAATTAAAACAATAATAATGGATTTAATTTTTAAATGAATAGCTCAAGCTTGAACTGGAACAATTTGAGTCAAAGTAAAGAAGTTTTTTTGTTAAGATTTTATAAAGTTCCTGAATAATTTTTCTTTTTATACATGTTTTTTTCCTTTTACACAATTTTAAAACAAAGGCTAAATTTTTTCTGGAGCAGCACCCCCGCTAATTTTAGCTACGATCCGCCGCTGATTATATATAATATATATGTACATAAAAGGTTCTAGGTGACCATTACCTGGTGAGTTCATGTTTATTGCCACTATCTAACGAACCACTCGAAAACGTCTCACTTTCTACAATAGGAAGGATGATATTTCCACCGCGTGGAGATAGCGAGTGAGCTACCGAGTGACAAATTGACCAAGTGATGTAACCTTGAACATAATTGATTCTAGCATTACAAAACATTCCCAGTAGAGGTGTGCGAAGCTTCGAAACAAATTTCAGCTTTGACTCCACTTCAAGAAAAATTCCGGTTTCGTCAATCAAAATATTTACATCTAAAATATTCGATTTGTGCCATTTTGGATGGTTTTATATACAGGCTGATTCAAAATGGTAGGTCAAACCATAAGGAGCGTATAGAGGTATTCAGATAAAACAACATTCTAATAGGAATCCAGGTCCTCCGAAGCCATCTCGAGTTAGACGAGGTCATTGAATGTGGGGAAGTCTGATACCATTCCGTTGAAATAAGCAAACATTTAGAAATTCCCGCATGTTAAAAAAATGTGATGGCGCTCCTTTCTGTTGCACCCACATTTGCTGAAGTGTGATAAATGGCACATCTTGTAACCTCTCCGGCACAACTTCTTCCAGAAATATTCTGTAAATGTGTCTAGTAAAACTAGGTGGCAGGAGGTAAGGGAATATCACATTATCGCTGATGATACCTGGTCATACATTCACAGCAAACCTCTCTTGGTGATTGCGAGCAATGATACCATGGGGGCTTTGTTCAGTCCAAACATGGTGCCAGGAGGTAAGGGAATATCACATTATCGCTGATGATACCTCGTCATACATTCACAGCAAACCTCTCTTGGTGATTGCCAGCAACGGTAGCATGGGGGCTCTGTTCAGTCCAAACATGGTGGCAGGAGGTAAGTGTCCTATCACATTATCGCTGATGATACCCAGTCATACATTCACAGCAAACCTCTCTTGGTGATTGCCAGCAACGGTAGCATGGGGGTTCTGTTAGGTCCAAACATGGTGGCAGGAGGTAAGGTCCTATCACATTATCGCTGATGATACCTCGTCATACATTCACAGCAAACCTCTCTTGGTGATTGCCAGCAACGGTAGCATGGGGGTTCTATTCAGTCCAAACATGGTGGCAGGAGGTAAGTGTCCTATCACATTATCGCTGATGATACCCAGTCATACATTCACAGCAAACCTCTCTTGGTGATTGCCAGCAACGGTAGCATGGGGGCTCTGTTCAGCCCAATGGCTGCTAAGGCAATCTAAGAAACCATCTCTGGTGAACAATACTCTGCTCAAAAAATGTAGCTTATTCAGACAATGCTGCAAAATCCGGTGATGGCGTCTGCGGATAGGGTTAGATGTTAGGCTACTGTCGTGTGATTAAAGAATAAGCTAATAGGGAAAGAGCAAAGGAAGCTTATTTCAGTGGAGTGGTATCAGACTTATCCCCACCTTCAATGGCCTCGATTGACATTGGAGGACATGGATGTTTTACCTGTGTCACTCTATACACTCTTTAAATTTTAGCCTAATCTTTTGAACCATCCTACCCTGGAAACACCTTAGCTCAGTTGGTTCTTGGTAGAATGTATGTCTTCTGAGCTAAAGTTCCCAGGTTCGATACCTGGCATAGCCGGAAAAAATTATTGTTGGTGAGTTGTGGGCTTCCTCTTTTACAATGATGAATTAACGGCTGGGTGTTTGGTGTTTTATATTTTTTAGATTTAGGTTAGTTTAAAAGTCGTGTGTTGATTTAATCAGTCGGTTCAGAAAGTGCCAGTTAAATACCTCAAATAAATGAAATTCTTATAAAATCTACGTTTTTCTTTCTTATCCTTTTAGTGTTGATGCGTAAATCCCGGATGGGTAGTAAAACGTGAGGCAGCTGTATCCGGGTGTTTAATAATCATCACACCTATGTAGAAACATGCCATATCTGACCCAGAACTGGGATTGGCCAGATCTGGGAATGACAGATTTGTTCCAGATCTGGACCAGTCCTGGCCAGATATGATTTTCCCACATGGGGCACACACTGCCACTAAAGCACATTACAGGAAGCATGTCTCAACACACGACACTTAGGACGCTTTTCTAACTTGTGGCACTTACTTCTCTGATACGACACCTTATCGACATGACGCTACCGCTTGCTTCAGTATCGGTGATATGTATGCTTACCCTTTTTATTAATACAAGGACTACAGTATTTATTTTTGTTACAAATGTGGTATTTACAACAGTTATGTACGTATATGACGATTGCAGTGCAGTGCATGCATCCATAAGTAAGCTACTACTGTGCTCTGGAACCTAACGTGTCGTGTGTGGTATGTCTGTAATAATATTTCCCTCTTTTGCATCTGACCTATTCTGCACAATGTGCACAAGGTCGTGGAATCTTAAGATCATGTATAGACCGGTTCCGAACCTTGCCCAGGGCTGAATAACTGTATCAATTAAAAAAAACCCAAAGAACTTCCGAAAGAGCATGGCTTATTGTGTTCACCCATCAATTTAAAATTCAGTTGCGTATTTTAATTTAATTTTCAAATTTATTACCCTACTTGACTATACAAGAGAGATTCACACTGAATTGACTCCTTGATTAATATTCACGCTAGTTTATATTAGACTTAAGTCAATATAGTTATCTCGTAGATAAATTGGTAGTAAAACATGGAGTTTCAAGGCACTGGTTTGATTCCGCGGGGTACTAACAACGATTTTATTTAATGAGCTCTAAAAGTAATAAAGATCCCCTCCTGCTATTCTATCAGTAAATATCTAGGCACTCTTTGTGTTGCATTACGCGTGCTATTCGAGATTAAGTTAGCTTGTAAGTCATGTGGTATGTGTTTATAAAGTTCACTTACCCACAATGGTAGCCACGTGGTTTAAGGTTTTAGATTCACAGTGCACAATTTAACTGTTGATGGGGAGACTGGGGCTCAAAGCCTGGCGAGGTGTTTTTGTTTCTATATTTGATTTGTTTTTGTAACGTTCTCATTTTGTCTCAATGCGGATACGGTTGCAGTTCACACTTCCTATCCGCTAATTCGCTGTTTTCTCATGAAAATCAACTACAGTAGTCCCGTGGCTTCTTTGGTGCTGACTGACAGCTCACAGCTGACTTCTGACAGTCAACATCTAGGTATATACCTAAATTTTGACTGTTAGAAGCGACAGCTGCTAAACACATGTTTTTGCAGATCATAAGGTTCGGCGTAGGGATACATAATTTGGTCTGGTAGCTTTACAAGGCCGACAGCTGTTAGCTGTCAGTCAGCACCAAAGAAGCCATGAGGCGACTGTAGGTGAGACTAAGTTTTACTGATAAGTTAATTCTTTCGTCGGTAGATGGCATAAGAATGTAACGATTAAAGATTATGCCCAGCGCTCTTTGCGGCGAGTTTTCGGAGCACTGTAGAAAGATTTACATTATTGTGATTTTTGACATATGAAATTAGATTGTTTTAGAGAAAGTGATTAAATTAATCAATGAATTCAGTTTATCTACAAGATATATGTATGTATTTGATAAAACTTATATTCATATTATATACGAGTTGTATTATTGGTTTTCACTATGTGATGCAAGCTGTGACGAAAGTTTTTTTTTGCTTTTGAAACTTAAAACTGGTCTATTTTAGGAGATGGCGCCAAAATTTGAGAATTCCTCAATTATTCACGAAGCACATACAATGAAAGAAGCACTAATGAAAGAATGTAACTATACGAAGCTATTACGGTAATAGGTTTAATATAACTTGGAAATAATCTTTAGTACGAGTAGTATAACCAAATACAATATTTTGATTTCACCAAAACTGAAAAACTATTTTGTTTACAGAAGGTGCAGGTGGTAAAACACAAATTCAGAAGAAGTTGCACAGATGAACATCTTGATAACTGCAATTAAAAGGAATAAAAGGTTAAACACAAAAAGAAATAGTGGACGAAAGTGAATGCCATTAATCTCTGGTTTACATACCAAGTTTTTTTTTAAAAAAGAGTAGATTTTGGTTAAAAAATGAATAAAGCTGGTATTTTCTAACATTAAACAGTTCATTAGTATGAAATGTACTATCATTTAAACATAATTTCCATTAAATTTCAACTGATTCAGTGACCACATAGTCTAAGGAGTCACCCTCATTTTAAACTAGACTTCCGAAGACAGGGAAATTGGAGATCAAATTCCGGTTGGGTGTACTGAGGGTGGTTTTCAAAATGGTCTTACACTCTCCATCCATGCAAATGCGCGGCACTTCCTTTAAATATAGCATTTCTCATCCCTAAAAACAATTTACATAAATAGTACACAAGCGTATAACCCGGACGGGTAGTAAGACGTGGTTAGTTATATATATGGTAGACTGTTACAGTTCTATGTAACTTTGATTTGTTTTAATTCCTTTACAACCAATTACTTATGCTGTGTTACTCTTCTTTATTTTTTTAATCAGCATAAACAATTGAGGTAACAAATATTGTGTATAGAGAAGTTATATGTGCTTTAATAACCTTTTGTAACATAATTTAAAACAATAAAGGATTAATATTTAAACATAATTTCTCCGTGGTTAATTATATATAGGACTACTATAAAATAACAAAGTTGCTTTATAGATTCTCAGTGTGAACAACGACTACACTAGCTAGGTTTGTCTGCGTATTAGAGTTTGTTGGTGCTTTACTTTCCTCTTGGGTCGTATAAACGATAAGAATACCAAATAATCCATTTTTAGAATGTTTGTTTGTTTGTTGCCAGAAAACTAAAAAAAGTACTCATCGGATCGAGACGGGACTCCTTCTGTTGTAATCCTTATTTTTCAGGGAACCGGTAAGTTATGTACCATCACGCTAACTCATCAGCGAGAGAAAGAGAGTAGAAAAAAACCCCGGGTGTAAGCAGTGAACATTCATCGCGGCTGGTATTGCGGGTGGAGAAGATGGCAAATGATATGAGCAAGGCTGTGGAAGATGTTGGGAGAGTCCGTATTTATTCGTGAATCTTCGTACGTGCATAAAACACTGCCCTCAAATAGGTTTAATTCTTTTCTAGCATTTGAAGTTGTCGTATGTGTTGATGTACTGTTTAATGCGAGCGAAGCCGTGAACAAATGCTGGTTAGTAAATAGTTAAATATAGTTAAATTATTGGTGCTATTGTTGGATCTTCAAACATGACTGAAATAGTTTTTTAATGGGCACGCTATGATGACGCTAATTAGTTCATTTAAGTATAAGCCATATATATATATATATATATATATATATATATATATANATATATATATATATATATATATATATATATATATATATATATGAATGGGTCACTGAGTGCACCAAGTTTGGTCAAAATCAGTCAAATGGTACACATAGTATAATTTGACATACACAGAGAGAACGCTTGGATCCTATGGTAGAGGACCAAGGTAAATAAATACTCGCAACTGTTTATCAGTCTGTGGAATCCGGTGACATGCATCACGAAAGGTTCAGAGATAATTAATTACATGAAGTTTTCGAAGGTCATGGTCCTAATTTCAGCACCCTTCCATATATGCAACACACACAACACACAAATCAAATTGGTTGCATTAGCTGGATGCACTCTCCGACGCTCTACTCTAGGAAATGTACTTTTAACTCAAATTGTTAGGGATAAGTTTTTGTTTTTATTTTTTAGCAATACTTTTAGAAATGTATCAAAAACATTTATCACACGCAAAAGTCAGATTATATTTATAGGCGAAAACTTATCGTAGCATAATATTTGTTTAGTTAATTATTATTATTATTATTATTATTATTATTAGCACCGCGTCTTACTACCCGTTCGGGTTATACGCACTTACGCTAATGTGTAATGGTAGGGTGATTGTGAGATGAAATGGAGGACCTACAGTTTAACGTGGAATCCGAACCACGGTGGATGCCTGGCATTCCCCACATTCACAAGATATCTTGTCAGAGGTGAAGGAAGGGTTTGGTAATCAGATAAATCTTTGCCGTGACCGAGGATTGAACCCCGGTCGCCCGCACAGAAGTCCGACACCTTACCCCTATACCGTGTTTTGTTAATTGCTACATAATATCCACACGGGATATTCACATATTTGCACTTTTTTATAAATCGTATAGTATAATATATGACCGGGAGGGACATGCCATCCAGGTTCACTCGCCTTGTATGTAGACTATTATCCGCTCTGTTGACACAGTGTTGTCCAGGGTATACCATAGGAGGTTCTCTACATAAGATGTTATGACAGTTATTATGATGTGGAGCCGGTGTGAGTCGTTACCTAACTTAAGTATAACTATCCAGATCCTGGAGACTGTTGGGATTATTCCCCTTGAGGTAAAAATACCCAAGGTACCAGCCGAGAATCGAAACTGGGACACCTAGGCCCATAGCCAGGAGCGCTGGCCGCCACACCACGGGGCCTGTTATATTTACACTGATGAGCAGGTATCAGGAAGGAAGAATTTAGGGATGGTATACCTACATCCACGTAGATAGAAAACTATTTAGGAAAAAAACTATTCTTATTACATTAAACCAGAATTCCAACCCCAACCTCCCCGGCATCGGTAAATAAAACCAGATGATTCTGACGCCTTTGTAAATGTGCCTGACAGATAATAAATGCACCCGGATTATCGTGGAGCGAGGAAATAATTTAAAATCACATGTATAAGTCAACCCTCAGTGCATCAATTCGAGATTCAAACCCCAACCTTTCCGCCAAAGGAAATTAATGGCAATTAATTGCAACGAAAGATATACTCCTCAAGATATGTTACAGTTAAACTCTTGATTTATTTACCTGTCACCCGCCTCGGTGGCGTAGTTGGCTAACGCGCGAGTCGTGTTGAGCTCGACCGCCGAGGACGGGGAGATCGAGGTTCGAATCTCGGTCGGGTGAACTGGGGGTGGTTTTTCCTAAATGGTTTTCCACTCTCCCTCCACGCAAATGCGGGTTCACTTCCTCTAATTAAACCTTCCCAATTCCCAATCCATTAGCGTAATTAGTACTTAAAGCGTATAACCCGAACGGGTAGTAAGACGCGGTGCTAAATATTATTATTATTATTTACCTGTCCGATGTTCGAAATCAAATCTTCGCACCAACTGAAGTTAAGTTGAAACGCGAAACTATCTCCTTTAGATATGCCACACTATTTATTGATTTTACTAAATAGTTTGGCTTTTAAAATAAATCATAAACGATTATATTTAATCTTTTCAATAAATACATATATTTAAAAAAATATATGAAGTACTTATCGTTAACTTTTGGAACCGGCTGATTATATCAGCACACGACTTATAAACCAACTTAAATCCAGAACAGACAAAACATTCATCCCTTCGGCCGTTAGTTCAGCATTTTGAAAGGGGAAACCCACATTTCAGCAATGGTACATTTTTTGTCCATTCTTATCCCCCATCCCCTTTTAAAACTATTGTTAAACTATTTTTATTTATATGTTTTATCACACGTTTTCCCTTTTTACTTTAAATTCACACGACCCTCTTCTGTAGGCATGCATTCTAAGGTCAGTATAATTTTTTTTCTGGTTGGGGTGGGGGTGGGGAGGCCAAATTTTTAATCCTCGCCTAGTGTAGAGATATATTTCCCCCCACGTAAATACATCACACGTGGCCCCATTAGTGTAAATATTCGGATAACCCGGACGGGTCGTGGATCATGTACAAAAGTATTCACATTATTTATTTGTTTAACAATAAATTTTGGGAATGCCAGGCCTCCACCGTGGTTCAGATTCCACGTTAAACTGTAGGCCCTCCATTTCATCTCACAATCACCCTACCATTACACATTAGCGTAAGTGCGTACAACCCGAACGGGTAGTAAGACGCGGTGCTAATAATAATAATAATAATAATAATAATAATAATAATAATAACAATAAATTTCGTATCTCAGTTTAAGAATTAACGTATTTCGAGATAATCACTTGACCTTTTATTAGGAACAATACAATCATATTAATATGTCATCACAAACACCTCTAATCCTGATATTGAACGTACAAGAGCTTATCCTCTTAACAACACGTGACTCCGGCTGTAAAATTAAATGATAGATGATAGAGTCTAAACGCTGCTATTGATAGGAAATAAAGACTAATCCATGTGTGCCGACAGTGAAACATTGCTTGTCGCCCTTTGGTCGAGCGAGGTAGGACCGTTGATTTGTGGGTCGAGAAATGGTGGAACTAGACGTGGTGAGTGACGGAGGGCTACTTGACTTTCCTTTTACAAATACAATAGAATCTCGTTCATCCGAATTCGATAGGACCAGGTCCAAATCATTATTGTTGCGGATTTTTTTAATTTGTAGAGAAGTACAAAATTGGACATACGCAATACGTCTCGAAAAAACACACACATTTATTTACAGTATGAGGAATAAGATGTGATTATTTTTTGTTGTTGTTACAAGCAAATATTTACAACTGTATTTTGCAGGACATGATTGTAAACAGAGTGCAATTGTTTTTTTAATGACCCGCTTCACTGGTTGAATGTTTTAAGGCGTCACTGGCCCGCTGAAGACGGGGGAGATCTGGGTCCGAATCCCGGTCGGGTCTAATGAGGGTGGGTTTTTTCCCCCAAATTGTTTCTCACTCTCCTTACACGCAAATGCGGGTATATATTATCTTTAAAATACTTCCTTTCTCATCCTTACCCCAATAAAGTAACAATCCTATGTGAGTAGAACCTGACTGTGGTAATAGTAATAATCATTTACTTGGTATCTTGGTTTTGACTTAAGGTGCGGCAGAAGGGAGCGCAAGTGTTTTTACAGTTTTTATAGAATTGAAATTTTTTGGCAAAAATAAATCAAATATTTCTCCATTAGCAATATAGAGCTTAGTTTTCTGCACATGCTAATATCAACAGATCTTGAATATATGTCAAGGATGTCCTGGAATTGTCAAAACTTTTTCTCTTTATTTATAAAGTTTTGACAAAATTCCAGGACATCCTTAACAGATATTCAAGATCTGTTGATATTAGCATGTGCAGAAAATTAAACTCTCTGTTGCTACCGGAGAAATATTTGATTTATTTTGGCCAAAAAAATGTTATGTTCTAAAAACTGTAAAACTACTCGCGCTCCCTTCTGCCCTCCCTTAAGTCTCTCCGGAGTTTTTAATTAGAGCTATAAAACCCTAAAATTCAGGGTGGTTTACTGAAAGGCAAAAAGCTAAAATCAAGTTTCTCAAAATCGCTTTAACAATTTGTATTAAATTTTGTATCAAAGGGTTGTTTAATATTACAAATAAAATATCAGTTCTCATTTTCTCATGATAATTACTTTAAAGGCACTTTACATACAACAAGCAGAAATTTCCAATCTTGATAATATACATGCAACTATCTGTGATACGAAATGACTTATGATTACAAAGCTGTAGGTAGTACTGTTAAAATGTTAAAAAAATTCTGGGGTATATTATTTTTATAAAACCAATAGTTTGTGAGCTATAAGAAACCATACATATTTTTTATGGAGTATTTAGAAATATGTGATTGATTGTTATGTTCTTTGGTGGACAGAGATGCTACTCGTCTAACAATGATTCTTTAACAGTATAACCCGCCTCGGTGGCGCAGTTGGCTAACGCGCTAGTCATGTTGAGCTCGACTGCTGAGGACGGGGAGATCGAGGTTCGAATCTCGGTCGGGTGAACTGGGGGTNTGAGGACGGGGAGATCGAGGTTCGAGTCTCGCCCGGGTTAAATGGGGGTGGTTTTTCCTAAATGGTTTTCCACTCTCCCTACACGCAAATGCGGGTTCACTTCCTCTAATTCAACCTTCCCAATACCTAATCCATTAGCGTAGTTAGTACTTAAAGCGTATAACCCGAATGGGTAGTAAGACGTGGTACTAAACAATAATAATAATAAAATCTAACAGTATATATTATCACATGTATGCTCTTCAGTGGAGTGTTTCGGCAACAGTGTGTATTATTTAGTTTCACAAATTTTACGAATTTTTCGTAAATGTATCTATTTTAAGATTGAGGAGAGAGAAAATCTGTGCGGTGCACCGTACTATTTATTTAAATAATCGAAGGGTGTTCCGAATAAACCGTAATTTGAGATGATCGTGATTCGGATAAATGTGTTTCAAGTATAACTTTGGTTTCTATACACATCAACTTATACCAACACGCTTAGATGGCCGCGTGGTCTCACGGGACACTCTCGTGTTAGACTAGACCGGGAGATCTGTGTTCGAAACTCGGTCGCGTTTACTGAGGGTTTTTTTCCCCCCAAAAATAGTTTGCCATACTCGCTCCACACTAATGTGGGTACACTTACTGTAAGTATAACCTTCGTAATCCTTAAAATCATTAGCGTAATTAGTACATAAACGTATAACCCGAACGGATAGTAAGACGCAGTGCTAAAAAAAATTCTTTACAAGCAAATATTCAATAACAAATTGCATTTCATATAATTTTTTTAAACAGATTTACCAATATATTTTTATTCTAACATTATTATTATTATTAGCACCGCGTCTTACTACCCGTTCGGGTTATATCCACTTACGCTAATGTGTAATGGTAGGGTGATTGTGAGATGAAATGGAGGACCTACAGTTTAACGTGGGATCCGAACCACGGTGGAGGCCTGGCATTCCTCACATTCACAAGTTGTGATTAATACACGGCCTGTCAGAGGTGAAAGAAGGGTTTGGTAATCAGATAAATCTGTGTCGGGACTGAGGATTGAACACCTGACCCCCAGCTCGGATGTCCGACACCTTAGCCCTAAACAATTAGGTCTCCTTTAAGACATTAGATATTTCATGTGTTTTATTGAACATGATTGAATAATATAAGTCTTGATGACCAATTTACTATAAATATATGTGCTATGAGGGTTAATTTAGTAATTTAAATAATTGTTTCGTGAAATTAGCTTTGTTAGTGTTACTACCCGTTTTGGTTATACACTTATACTATGTACTAATTATGATAATAGTTTTAGGGACTAGGAAGGATATTTAGAGAAAGTGAACCCGCATTTGCGTGGAGGGAGAGTGTAAAACCACTCTCAGTACACCTGACCGAGATTCGAAACTCAAATTTCTCGCTATCGGTAGTCCCGTCTACTCTTGAGAGTGGCGCGTTAGACCACGTGACCTCCGAAGTGGGTTTTGTTTAGTTATCAAATATAATTATTATATTACTGAATTTTATCAACTATTTTAAACCAGCTTCAGTGGCCGCATGTTAAGCGGTGTCTCTTTTGCAATATACTAGACTGACGATGTCCGGGAAATCGGATTTCGAATCCCGTTCGGGTGTACTGAGGATTTTTTTTTTTACCAAAATGGGTTTTCCACGCAAATGCAGGTACACTTACTATAAATTCAACTTTATTCATTCATATCTCACTAGCGTAATTACTGAATAGGCGTATAACTTGAACGGGTAGTAATACACGGTGCAAAAAAATAAAACTATTTAGGAAACATAATATATTTTCATAATGTAACAGGTAGGGATGACATGGTTACCGTTATATGTTACGGGCAAAGCCCGAATTCCGGTCAGATCACTACCTTCCTAGGGAAATCACGATCTGTCCATCAATTTCAGGCAAAGCCCGATGTATCTTGGTAAAGCCCGATTTATCTTGGTATTTCGGGATGTGCCCGGGAAAATTGTGATTCGACCGATCGTATTTGGGCAAATTACGATTCAACCAACAGTGTAAGGATTAATTCAAATAAAAAAAGTATTGACTAAAACATTACAATTTAATTTAATTAAATTGAACATACAAAAATTGAAAAATTAAGAAACTACTGAATTAAATGTATTTTCTGTAATAAAGATGTTCAAACTAGTAAATTAAAATAAATGCAGTAAATAATTATAATTACGTAATAGAGCTAAACAATTACAAATGATAAAAATGTTTAATGATAAACATACTCAAAAAATAAATTATTAAAACATATAGATGAACTCACAGTTCATTTGTTGGCGCACGGAATAGAGGAATGACACTTTGAACTGCATTTTATGCCTTTTGCGTTGCATTTAAATCGTTTATTTGTACATTTCTGTTTACAACAACAGTGGTCGTACCCTCGCCCACCAGTACGTGATTCTTTTCTGCTTGCTTCTCTGAGACCTATTTCTTTAGTTGGAATGTCCTCTGCTTTCAAAAATGATTATTTACAATCATTAATTATTTGATTTCTTGAGAAAAGACAGTTAATTGTACTGTTTAAAGTACCTAATTTATAATAATCGTCATCAATCACTTCTAAAACCAGCCCCAGAATATGCTTTGCCTTTCCGTAAGCACTGACTCATTCTAATACAAGACATAAACACAGAATCATGTGATGAACATTTTCGATACTGACGTGTTCAGAGCGAACGAAAAGCACGTATATACGTAAAGTTTACGTATGTATGAGGTATATTGTCAAAGTTAATATTACCCTTGAGCTTGAATAAAGCGAGAAATCAGCCTGTAGGTAAAATATATAAAAATATTAATAGTGTTTTATAAAAAAATATTAATAGCCTAGTAAGTAAAGATAGTGCATAATAGATAGTATAGTCCCATAGTGATAATATTATTATTATTATTATTATTATTATTAGCACCGCGTCTTACTACCCGTTCGGGTTATACGCACTTACGCTAATGTGTAATGGTAGGGTGATTGTGAGATGAAATGTAGGACCTACAGTTTAACGTGGAATCCGAACCACGGTGGAGGCCTGGCATTCCCCACATTCATAAGATGTCTTGTCAGAGGTGAAGGAATGGTTTGGTAATCAGATAAATCTGTGCCAGGACCGAGGATTGAACCCCGGCCGCCAGCACCTTACCCCTAGACCGCCAGGTCACCCCATAGTGATAATAATAATATATTAAAATATACCCATCCCTGATATAACCGTGTGCAGAAATAAGTTATTCGTGATTTGCCCAGTGTTAAATGGTCACATCGCGATCTGTCTGGCCACATCTCGATATACAGCGGCTTTGCCCGAACCCGGTAGGGACATCGAGATCTGCCCGGTCAAATCGCGATCGGCCCTATTTTGGCTTTTGATCGTAACATATACATCTATTTCGTCCTTTGCCTTAGTTCGGGTAGTGAAAGTCTCCACTAGCCAACACAATGCCCCTAAACACACTTCACCCGTAAATCCCATCACTTAAATTATTTTCGTGTTTAAACTCCTGTCTGGTCCTCGCGCGTGGATCTATAATGAAAGATACGAGTGTTACGGAAGCCTCCGTAATCAGGAGGTCCCAATCGCTTATAATCCGAGCGTGTCGCGTGAGTCGAAACAATGACGAACTTTAGTAGCTGCTTCACGCGGCGGATGTTGTCAAACAAATGAAGCAGGTGGTTTGCATCCGTTCAGAGCATCGGGGGTATGAGATGAAAACTTCGTATATTGGGAGATTGGTCGATTCTCGAGATTAGACTATAATACAGTTCCCAATACCTCATTTACCTGAACCGCTTATTATTAGTAGACTGGGAGATTGGTCGATTCTCGAGACTAGACTATAAATACAGTTCCCAATACCTCATTTACCTGAACCGCTTATTATTAGTAGACTGGGAGATTGGTCGATTCTCGAGATTAGACTATAAATACAGTTCCCAATACCTCATTTACCTGAACCGCTTATTATTAGTAGACTGGGAGATTGGTCGATTCTCGAGACTAGACTATAAATACAGTTCCCAATACCGCATTTACCTGAACCGCTTATTATTATTATTACTATTATTATTACTATTATTATTATTAGCACCGCGTCTTACTACCCGTTCGAGTTATACTAACTTACGCTAATGTGTAATGGTAGGGTGATTGTGAGATGAAATGGAGGACCTACAGTTTAACGTGGAATCCGAACCACGGTGGAGGCCTGGCATTCCCCACATTCACAAGATGTCTTGTCAGAGGTGAAGGAAGGGTTTGGTAATCAGATAAATCTGTGCCGGGACCGGGGATTGAGCCCCGGCCACCAGCACGAAGTCCGACACCTTACCCCTAGACCACCAGGTCACCCTATTATTAGTAGACTGAGAGATTGGTTGACTCTCGATACTAGACTATAAAATATACGGATTAACAAATCTATTGTTTCGAATATATTTCTTCTATGAGGACTTGTATATGATAGGTTAAGCTTGTCTGATCCTTAACCAATCAATCTGTCAATGATTGATAATAATTCTGTATCTGTCAGATATTTTCAACATAATCCACCTCAAAGTCTGCAAACTCTGTCTGGATCGTCGATGTGGGGGAACATATGGGAGGACACAATCGATGTGTACGAGAAACAAAATAAGTTAATTATAAATTATTTATTGTTTTTAATAATAAAATATAACTACTAAGATATTATTATATAGGCTGGATTGTCATATATGACCTACCATCGTACCATCTTACTTTCTTGACTTCCGTTGACAGGGAGATAGGGGTTGGAATCCCACTTGATAATACTCAGGCTGTTTTTCTCTCTCTAATTGATTTCCCACTCTCCCACCACGTAAATATGTGTACATTTACTATAAATTATACCTTCCTTATCCTCTTAGCCTATATCCTATTATTATTATTATTATTATTTAGCACCGCGTCTTACTACCCGTTCTGTTTATACGCTTTAAATACTAATTACGCTAATGGATTAGCAATTGAGAAGGTTGAATTAGAGGAAGTGAACCTGTATTTGTGTGGAGGGAGAGAGGAAAACCATTTAGGAAAAACCAACCCTAGTTCACCCGACCGTAGATTCGAACCTCGATCTCCCCGTCCTCAGCAGTCGAGCTCAACACGACTAGCGCGTTAGCCAACTACGCCACCGAGGCGGGTGCGTCAATGAAATAGCTTGAGTCAAGTGCTTGTAAAAACAAAATTAAAGTTAATAAATATTCACCAATATTGTGGAAAATCTTTTAACATTATGGTTGGACATTTAATGGTGGATGACCTTCAATTTGTTTAGCGTGACCTTCAACGGCTAAAAAGGGGGAAACTAGATAAAGCGAGCAACAGGTAGAACTTTTTTTTGCCAGACAAACTAAAAAAACAACACACAAATCCCCTACACTGTAAAAAAAAAAGCTGCCAAAGAGCACTTTCATCGTCTAAAAAATATACATAGAAAACATGTTTCGTGTTTCTCCGTGTCGAAGGAAATGTGTTCCCCCGAAAATATGTCAACAGATAGTGAAAGGAGTGTGTAAGAAAAAAGGAAGGAAGCCGCTCGTTTGAGGTATATCACTGCTCCCTCCGCCCCCGACCAACTAAAATGTCCCCCTCTCCGACTTGCTGCAAGTGGAGAGGAAGAGAGGCCCTCCCTCATAGCTAGTCGGAGAGAAACACACCGATGAAATTGTCAGTCGGCGAGTAACCTTCAAGGAGTATACTTGGTGTTGGTCTTGCCTGCTTGCAGGTGACAGAGCTCGCCTTACGCGGATATTTCAATCACGCGGAATTAAAAACATCAGAGACACGTGCGCTTCTATTATTATATACAATTATTACTGTTGGTACAATTACATTTTGTCGACGTGTAATTAATTAACAGAGGACGTTCTTAAAGTGGATTAATTTTTAACAGAAAGTAGTTCAACCTAAAAAAAAAAACTATATTCTCCCCATTATCAAGTAGAGTGCTATGTTGTGTAAAGCTCGATTAGTTTGTTTAAATTTTATTAAAGTGGTTAAACTTGCCGTTAAATCTTGAGAGTGTTGTATTATGTGGTCAACTCTACAATTATTAGGGTACATACAGAATAAATATAATTTTAACAATTTAAAAGGATTGTAATTTTTTTTTTAAATCGAATAACCATCGAACAATTTAAAGCTGTCTTCTTTTTCTATTTTTTAATGCTATTAAGCTATAAAAGTTCTTCCTAATATTTACGAGTGTTTACCGAGAATTTACCAATCCTGTCAACCCCATTTGGTTGGATGAGTAGCTTTCCGTGTCCACGATAGTAGTAATAATAATAAAAAAAAGGACGGTTCGTCCACCCTACCTATTAACTTTTGTGATAGTAGTGTTGTCAGGTGGATTAGGTGGATTTGCACAAGCCATGCGATAGCTTATAAGTGCACACTGTACGCTAATACCGAGAGCCATTGTTCGGCGTGATTGCCGTCTTGTCGAGAAGCGAGTTTTCACACCTATCCGTCCTCCATGACCGTGGAGACGAACTCGAAGATTATGACGGAGCATAGGAATTACGGGAACGGAAGCTCTATAAATGGGCTGGAGATCGGAAACAGCAACCAGGTAAGGGAAGAGCTATTCCAGGGGCAAATTAATGTGCGCGCTTCCATCAATAGGGGGGGACAAGGGGGTGATTTAAATTAAAACTTGTTGATAAAATGGGTGAAACACAATCATCGATAGTAATATAATATTAAAAGTATAGATTTTAATGGTTCTTAACTCTTAATTAGTATTAACTCGGGGATAGTACATAAAGAAGGCGGGACTATTTATCCTTTTTCTTTGTTATATTAAAGTAAATAAATTATTTATCATCATAACATACAAAAAGAACAGCAAGTTTCCAAATGATTAAAAAATAAATATTGCAAAGAAAATTGTAAATATATTTTAAAATTAAAACAAATCTCATCTAAATCATCTGAAAATATTTGACAACATTAAATATAGGCCTATATTTTCTTTTGTGATTTAGGTGAGTTTTGTTTTAATTTGATAATAGTATACATTTTTTAACATTACTAATTTTTATATATTATCATAAACTTGATATTCTTGTGGTGTGAATTGATAGTAAATAATGGTTTATTTACTTTAACATTATTATTATTATTAGCACCACGTCTTACTACCCGTTCGGGTTATACGCACTTACGCTAATGTGTAATGGTAGGGTGATTGCGATGAGGCCTGGCATTCCCCACATTCACAAGATGTCTTGTCAGAGGTGAAGGAAGGGTTTGGTAATCAAATAAATCTGTGCTGGGACCGGGGATTGAACCTCGGCCGCCAGCACAGAAGTCTGACACCTTACCCCTAGACCGCCAGGTCACCTTTAACATAACAAAGAAAAAGTAACAAGAATACCGTCCTCTTTGTGTACTATTCCCATTCATTCATTTTAAACAATAAGATCTCATCTACACTGCCCCCAAAATCCTCCATCCCCATTACGCTTGGCGTAACCCATAGCAAGATTTTTGTCATTGTTGATAACTCTCTTTCTTTGACAACATTTTGTGGATAGATGTATGGGCTGTTCTACTTCTGTCAAGAAACAACGCCTTTGGGTTTACTAAATGTATACTCAAGTCCTCCGGTCACATTTCGATGGCTGCAAGGATTATTATTGAAACACATGTCTGACAATAAATTAAGGAAGGTAAATACTTTTTTTTTAACTATCCCAAATCAGTTAAACATTGAAGTTTATCTGCTTTGGTGGCCACTTGATCTACTGTATATGCATTAATTTCATAATCACAACTTGTGAATGTGGGGAATGCCAGGACTTCACCGTGGTTCGGATTCCACGTTAAACTCTAGGTCCTCCATTTCATCTCACAATCACCATACTATTGCACATTAGCGTAAGTGCGTATAACCCGAACGGGTAGTAAGACGCGGTGCTAATAATAATAATTTCGTAATCATATTGTCGTTTGGTCCATAGATTTACCACCTGACATTAAGTTACAGGTTTATCGGTAAACACACAACTGATATGAGAGTATAGCTAGGCTAACATATAAGGAGCAGTTAGTAGATTTTTAAATTATGGTTGTAAGCATCATAACATTAGCATTGTCTATTTATTATTAACTATTAAAAATGTTATTATGAACGAAATAAATTTAAGAATGATTATTTGTGGTACCTGATATCTAAGTATACAATGAATGGGGGCTATACGAACACCATCGAGATAGCCGTAATGTTGAATACAACTTTAATAAATTACTTTTACATCACAAAATCAAACCTATTTATATTTTAACGCCATCCAGACCAATATGGCATAGCATAACTCAGAAGCTTAAACAATATCGCACGAGGGTTAGGTTTGCAAAAAATTGAAAGAATTCTATGGTTAGGTTAGATTATATTGTTTTAAGTTAGGTCTGCATAAAGGAAAAGAATAATTCTGTTTATCCTTAGTTCATACGTCCTATCTCAGTTGGTCCAAAATACCTCCCATGTACTTACTAATAATGCGCCAAACGTCCTGTGTGGACCGATCCAAACGGGTCACTTTTCGGATAGAACGCACCAAATGTCCTAAGGCTCCAACATTCACATTTTTTATAGGCAGCCCCCACGTCCCAGTATATGACGTGAAATAAACAAGCTCCTCCGGATGCCGACCCCCCACACGGATAGGGGTTTCTGGTTGCCTACCTCAGTCCGTGCCTGGCGCTCGTGCTCCACTCTGTATATGACCTGGCATTCTATCTTCCAACCAGTTTGAACTTTAACCGATCTGGCAAAGAACCATCGCCTCGTGACCAGCTCTCAAGACCGAAGCGGGTTTCACCTGGGAATAAGATAACATGTAAAGCTCTCTCCAATCATATCTGTAAATTAGAATCAACCCTGTTCAAATACTATATTTAAAAAAAAAAATGAACGTGAAGAACTTATCCTGATAGAAGAATAATTACAAGTAAACTTTGCTTCTTTTGTCTGTAATTAATAAACTATGACTATGTTTTATTTGGGAATTTATTCGCACGCGGAGTAAATGTAAAGCTTATAGTGTTTTTTTTTTGTGACAGGAAGTTGGGGTTTGAATATTGTCCGGATTTAGAGAGGTTTTTTTTTTTAAATGGTCTCCCACTGTATCTCCCTTCAAATACGGGTATATTTCCTATACATTCTACTTTCTTCATCGCTATCCCATTAGTGGGATTAAATGTGTGTAGGTGACCTGGTGGTCCAGGGATAAGGTTTCAGACTTCTATGCTGGCGGCCGGGGTTCAATCCCAGGTCCCGGCAAGGATTTATCTGATTACCAAACCCTTCCTTCACCTCTGACAAGACATCTTGTGAATGTGAGGAATGCCAGGTCTCCACCGTGGTTCGGATTCCACGTTAAACTGTAGGTCCTTCATTCCACCTCACAATCACCCTACCATTACACATTAGCGTAAGTGCGTATAACCCGAACCGGTAGTAAGACGCGGTGCTAATAATAATAATAATAAAATGCGTGTAGTCCGGGCGAATAGTAAGATAAATAGAGAAAACAAATTCTTTGTTTACGTATGTATGTGTTGGGAATGGGAGGAGAAGGGGTGGATAAAATACTGATTTTTTATGAGTAACTCAAATACATAACTTTTTAAAATCGAGTGACACAAGCCCAATAAAAAGCTGAAAGCCACGCCTCCATACAAAATTTCGAGTTGCGCAGCGCTCATGGCAGATATTTATGTTAACAAAGTGAAAGTGAACTCTCCTGACTCCTCGGAGAGACAAGTATTGTGATCGTCAGCAAATCAAACTATATATTTTGATAAATGTTGACGTTTCATGAACCAATTAAACTGAAAAAAAGGGGTTTCGCGACGCCGTTTATCTGTATCTTGGTCTAGAACCGAAACCATTTCACCGATCGGGCATAACTTGGTATTTAAGGTTTTCATAAGGTTTCCTGAGATAATTTTTGTAATTAGACCTATATTAATAATATAAATATTTAAATGAGATATTAATACAGTATTACTAATATGCCTACATATTATAACTAATAATATAATATATTATTAATAATACAGTTTTAATTTTGTACACACCATATGTTTTATTATTTAGCACCGCGTCTTACTACCCGTTCGGGTTATACGCTTTAAGAACTAATTACGGTAGTGGATTAGGAATGGGGAAGGTAGAATCAGAGTAAGTGAACCCGCATTTGCGAGGAGGGAGATTGGAAAACCATTTAGGAAAAAATCACACCCAGTTCACCCGTACCGAGATTCGAACCTCGATCTACCCGTCCTCGGCAGTCGAGCTCAACACGACTAGCGCGTTAGCCAACTACGCCACCGAGGCGGGTCACGCCATATGAATGTCTAGTTATACTAAATTTCAGCCCCATACATTAATTACTTCTGGTACGCAAAAAGCCAAGTTTTACTCCTTATAGTTTGTGAACTGTAATGACTTGAAATCAGAATATCACTATTTACAGTTTATAATTATACACTTGTTAAAATTGTGCAATAAAATGTTGACAGTCGAATGACATCACATATAATAGAAGAATGACCATAATCACGGGACAAATCCTCGATAGCTCATTGTCGCGCTAGGCCAAAGGTCCTGTGTTCAATACCCGTGTCCAGATGTAATTTTTAAATTATGAAAATAAAATTAATCAACTCTTTTTAATTGAAAATAAAATTGAAAAAAATAGTCAACGCCGTTTGAAATTATCATGCTCCCTGGACGGAGTCACAGCGCATGTGTCTTGAGTAGGGAAGCAGGAAATTAAAGACACGGGTGCTTTCAAGAGAGATCGAAAAATTCCTTTTTACGTCCGTTACCCCCGGATAGCTTGATACCCTCCCCATTATTTGGGAATTTCAAGTGTTGGAGAACTCTCTCGTCAAACAATACCCTGGCTTCTCGGTCCTACAACCACCTCTAAAACATTCCATATGTGAACAATAACCCGTCCAGTTTCATGATGAGTTCATAATACTATGGCGAGGCCGCAGGGGAATGTCTGGGGGTGGGGCGCCTATGGCTCTATGGTAATATTTTTAAAAAAGAGTCAAATTTGCATAAGAAGAACCTTTTTAGAAAAATATAGCCGACACATTTTATTTGTGGCCAAATTTGATAGCATTAGGCCTAATTAGTGTAATTTTGGAGATATTACTATTATTATTATTATTAGCACCGCGTCTTACTACCCGTTCGGGTTATACGCACTTACGCTAATGTGTAATGGTAGGGTGATTGTGAGATTAAATGGAGGACCTACAGTTTAACGTGGAATCCGAACCACGGTGGAGACCTGGCATTCCTCACATTCACAAGATGTTTTGTCAGAGGGGAAGGGTTGATCTAGTAGCTTATAGGCGTCAGATAAGGCCTTTTCTACACAAGTTATACTGTATGTATACAGTACTGATCACGAGACGAGGCCACACTAGCAATGAAACTTAGAATACCAAGCCAGTCACATTTTTTTGGCCAAGACTGTACAAACAGTTGGTGGGATCTACGATTGAGATATTTACCGTAACGTTTTGCATGGTCAAATTTAAGAGGCTGATTGGGTGTTGCTATAAAATTATCATTATAATCAGCTAGTAAATTATATATACACTTTTACCAGTATATAATTAGTGTATAATAAATAACTGGTAAGGCTAAACGAGAGGGTAGCACGTCTGACTCTACCTGAGGCTACACGTAATTAACCGGTTGAGTTGGACATGTATGTTTTACACGATGTGATTTTGCGTCCTCATTCCAGGCGAATGTCAGGTTGGACTACTTTATATTTGAGATAAGCAGTACTAGGTCTTCCTTAAAGCACACCAACACCAAGTTAATGAGTCCCACGCTTAATTATAACGAAGACACAAAAAAGAACGTGCATTCATGTTAATTTACTTCCATCCTCTATTAATTATTCACCAACGTACACTAAACCGTTCCCGACATAGAAAAGGACGACTTGATGGTGCCGGGGGAAAGGGGAAAGGAGAGCGTGGGGAGGAGGGGGAGACTGAACAAACTAAGATTGGCTCACCTCACCGTGACTGTGAACATACTTATCATTTTAATATAGATAGTAATTATATAGAATTACACGTACATTTCTACGGCGAGTATCTCTCGTATTAGCCTACCACTGGAGCACATCCTGACCAACCCACATTTACATAATGCCTTCTTCAGGGCCGCACCGTTTCGGAGAGCTATTATGTATTTAAAGGTCCTTGGTTCGCTGACAATAGAGCCTAAAGTAATGCATATGTGTGTGAGTTCATCTGATCACACTTACTATTATTTCTTCTATTATAGTTGTATTATCAAACTTTATAAAACTAACTTCATGTTGCCTAATTCAGTGGACACATGGTCTAAGGTATCACTCACTCTCTTGTTAGATAGACTGTCGATGACTGGGAGATCGGGGTTCTAATTCCGGTCGGGTGTACTGAGGTGGTTATTTTTCAAAAAATTGTTTTCCAATGTCCCTCGATACAAATGCGAGTACACTTCCTATAAATTAAACCTAACCTCATCCTTAACACATTGGCTTAATTAGTACATATGCGTAAAACCCGGATGAGTAGTAAGACGCGGTGCTAAATAAAACGGCAATATGTTAAAGATTAGGAAGGTAGAATTCGGAGGAAGCGTTCTCGCGTTTATGTGGAGGGAGTGTGGAGAACAATTAATGGGAAAACACCTAACCAGGATTCAAACCCCGATCTCCCCACGATTGGCAGCCTACTCTGCTGTGAAAGTGGTGACCTGGTGGTCTAAGGGTAAGGTGTCAGACTTCTGTGCTGGCGGCCGGGGTTCAATCCTCGGTCCCGGCATAGATTTATCTGATTACCAAACCCTTCCTTCATCTCTGAGGAATGCCAGGTCTCCACCGTGGTTCGGATTCCACGTTAAACTGTAGGTCCTCCATTGTATCTCTACAATCACCCTACCATTGCACATTAGCGTAAGTGCGTATAACCCGAACAGGTAGTAAGACGTGGTGCTAATAATAATAATAATAATGCTGTGAAAGTGATGCCTTAGACCATTCGTCCATTTAATCGGATGTTAATCTATTAATATGAACAGATTAATTTTAAAATCTTGTTTACTTTATCTAAATTAGCAAACATGATACACTTGTTGATATGAGATAATGCATACATAATAATTTGCATCCTTTATTGCATCCATGTAGGGACGATGTTCTAATTGATTTCCACAATCACGTTTACAAGCCCAATGTAGATGTTTGTGCGAGACACGACAAGCCATAGATAGATTAGGAAATGGAAATCCCCCCCCCTCCTTTAACACCCCCTTCTTTCCTCAATGCAATGAATTTATGTCATGTCACCCCCCCTCGCCCAGTTCCATGTCTGTACCTACCACTTCGCCTAAACCTATAATTTTATTTCCTCTTGCAGAGTGGCGGAGCAAACGCTGTTTGCAGGCAGGGTGGCTGGGATGGGACTCTATGTAGTAGAGTTCCGTAAACGGGAAGTGGCAGGTGTAGGCGTGGGGCACGAAAAAAATTAATGTGATGGGTGATCAAATTGTAGTCCACGAGCTACCAATGAACCGTAGAAGTAAAATATAGGCGTATATTTTATTTTATTTTATCTGATAGTCAAATTAATTAGTGTATATGTCACGGCAAAATAACTGAGTTTAACCATTTCGCGAAATGACCAGCCACTTCTAGCTTTGGCCATCGAAATTAGGCAAATCACTAAATATATAATAGTCTACCAGCAGTTCGGCCTTTGACTGGCATGGATATAGATAGCTATAGAAACCTGGACAAATCAAATAATTTTATCTATCTCACTTATATTTTATTACATGTAGTTATAAGCATTTTTTAAAAGTTTAACAAATCGCATAAGAGAAATGTGTTTAGGCTAGTTAAGGTTAGGTTTAGGAAAACATGGCAAACCCATAAACAAATAGTCTCAACTTGTAACCACGTGAATTAGAGGGGTACCTCAGGTACCGGCCAGGCTGTCATAGTCATTACGCGCTTTGATTGGTCAAAACGTGAATGCAAAATTTCCCCCATCAATATTTCGCGATGTGGCCGGATAGATGGCCAATGTGCAAAGAGTCTAACCGATTTGAGAAGTAGCCAGCTTTGGGCCTTGGCCCTAACATGCACGCGCACACACACACACACACACACACACACAC
>CABFVX010003820.1:62994-77505 GCA_902151425.1 Timema shepardi | reverse complement strand
CTGCTTGACGTACACTGCCATAATAAAGCTGAAGTCATGTATCCTTGCGAAGCTCTAGAGTTGCCAGTGGTAGTAATGCCCTTAATTCCCCTCCGAAGTAAGTTATGCTACGGATTTTTCTCTCATTATCTTCTTAGGAACGTTTATTTATAAAATTTCTCCCGTCCTCATTCTGAATATTTTATTGTATATTTTCAGATTTTCTTTCCTTTCCTCTGCATTTTTAGATTTTGAACTTCAGAGTCTTCCTGCATTCTTCGAAGTATTTATTTTTAAATTTCAGGCTTACGCTACTTTTTGTTAATATTTTTTGTTTTTAATTTGAGCTTTCATGGGTGGAGTGGGCCTCCACAACTGCTTCAAACTAAAATAAAGTTATCCATTCAATTTTAAATGATTGTTTTTATTAAATTGTAATCAAAATTTCCAGTGAGAAAGTTTCAGGATGCCAAAATACACACTTTGTGAAGATATACAACGCATTAAATGTAAAACCATCCGGTTTGTTGTTTCTTGTTGTTGTTTATAATTAATAATGCCTGTTTTTAGTGAATACAGTACTGACTGTTCAGTGGCGTATTCTCCGGGTATGCTAGTCCTGCGCCGCATTCCTATAATGATATGGACTAGTTTTTTGTTTAATTCAATGCTGTCTGTGTGAACTGTGTAAATACTAATGTTTAAATTGTTAATAGCTATACATGTAATGAATTATTAAATTTAAAATTAATATTAATTCATATTCCAAAAATACTGTGTTTTAAGTCATTCTTCTTCCAAAAGGTTCTACTTAAGACAATAGGAAACACAGGGCCTGCTGCTTGAAAACCGCAAGCCAATCTAGAGCGGCCCCACTGACCTTGCCCAATGTCTAGGGGGTTGCAACACATTCCTTTCCGCTCGCCCACTAGTCATTGGCCAATGAGTTCGGGTTTTTTTTACACCCCAGGTCATGCTGTTCATGTGTAGCAGGCTAAGCATTGTGCCAACTACTGACAAAAGATTCAAGATTACAATGTTTATTTTTAAGCTAATTTAGTATAGTTTAAGTAAAATTACTTAACATATATATAAAATTAATTGTTAGTTTACGTAACAAGCTTTAAATTAAGCACTAATTAAATACACTGAGCTATGTTTAGGTATTCTAGTCACATGTATTATCTTGTATTTGGCAAACACATTCAACCACTCTTTCTATTTTAGGCATTTCAGCACTCGTAGTGAAAGAGGNGGGGGGGGGGGGGGGTAGGACGTGTGATAAGGCTACTTTGACTGTAGTTGACGTTAATTCTTGTTTTTCTTTAGTAGAAAGGCTTTGCGGAGTGCGGAGTTTTAATAGTATTCTTTTAGTTTTTGTTTTACATTAACGACTTATTAGTCATTGCGATTTTATATAACTATACATCAGAGAAACCCAAAAGTCAGGAATGTAATTTCACCATTTCAAGATGATTTAGAAGGAAAAGGTAAAACAAATTATATTTTCATAAAATCTACTTAATCAGTGGCGCACCCAACCGTTTACTTTAGGGGAGGCATCCATCCAATCAAGGGTGTAGCAAGAATTACATTTTGATGGAGAGAGCGGGTTTGGGGTTGCACATCCCCCTAATACCTGAAGGCCAAGAATATTTATGAATATAAAATGCTTTTAGAAATTATTTGGAATAGTTTTATAATAATTAAGCGATTTAAATAATTCAAATGGTATCGAAGCTATTATTTGCGTGTTTTTTTTTCAATTGTTAATTTTGTGTATAACGGTAACTCTTTTGAATATTAGGCTTACGTCAGAAGCCTGGATTTAAAATGTAGCCTATACATTCGTCACATCTTCAATGCTAAATATTTTAGTTATACTTCATATTATTTAAATTTCTATTAAAATTATTTGTGGTATTGGGGAAGGGGGTGTCAAATACCCTGTTTGCCCCTCTTCCCCTTGGGTGCATCACTGCTTACAACAAAATGTATGTGTAAATATCTTAGCAATAAACCAATGACGTAGCGATAGGGTATTATTAATAGTCCGAGATAACCTCCCCTATGTTAGTCAGAGCTTACTCATCTAAATAGCTTCTGGAGCATAAATTATCAAGTTGGTAGACTTGTTTGTTTCCAAGTTTCCAACCAGCTTTGTGTGAGATAAGCTAGGCTTTAAGAAATAGTTTTAATTGCAACGTGAGTTGGACAATCCACCTGATTCCCTCTCACCAAAATCTGATGGACACTTGACCCATGTATCACTTCATTTTACTCTTATTATGATTGTTTGCTTTGAGTATTGCTAGCTGTCTGCGTTTAATTACACTAGGCTAATTGAATAGGATCTGTCTCTCTTGTGCATTCAGAAATATGTCCATACCACTCTTAGCCTCAACATTAATATTTACTTAAATTTCTAACCTTGTAGATATCATAACAATTCGAGGACCGCCTTTGTGGTCTAGTGGTCATAGGCTCTGGCTACGGATCCAGAGGTCCCTAGTTGGATTCCCGGAGTTTCCATATTTTCTAAGAAGTATTTCCAGATTATCTGGGAAACAGTGGGTCTGGAATGGGTTAGACATAGCCTGGTGTGGTTAAACAAGGGGATACTCGAATACAATAGTAGTGGCTCCAGTATAAAAACCGAGTTAAATGGCTGGAGTCATCGTTGTACTGATCACATGACACCCTCTATCCACAAAAGTTGGCACTAATTCATCAAACAGTTTGGTAGCCACTCGGTATATATAACCTGAATGCGGGCTGGCAACATGAAGTTACTTTCATTACATTTTGAGTGGATGGTACTCATCGCTATGGACAGATAAAAAAAGAGAGAATATGGAAGTAGGAAGGGCCTCAACATTTCCTAAGATAGCATATGGTTAAGGTAAAATAATAAATGTTCGAGAACCACTGTTCTATAGGCACACACCTTCAAATATTTCCCGTGAAATAATCCTTTGAAGTTCTTGGACAACGGTGGTTGAGAGTCCTCGGCCCTAAAATCTCCCCTACAATTATAGTACAGCATACCTATTGATTTCCTCATAATACGCCACTGTGACTGTTACAAGCATTGTGATCCACACAAGTAGCGGGTGGAGGATCATTTGACCAACTTAACTATAATTATCTAAAATAGACTCCCTGCTACTGTCTCCAACAATTTAGATGAATTTTTCTCATATCCTTAGAAGGCAGAAGCTTATGTTTTAAATCGACTGAATAGTGACGTAATCATTGATAATATAGCTGAAATGGCCTCATGTTTAAATTTACTAATAATAAAAATATAACTACTCCACCTATGACGTCACCTCTTCAACTTACACTGAAACATAGATTCATTGGTATGCATGATTGTTTGTAAAAGGCTGTTATATTTAAAGGGTACAGGGAAAAAAGGAGGAAGGTCACATTGCACACATTTTCCAAGACAACTTTTCTATCTTAAGCTCCTTAAGGATTCTAGTAAAAATTTTAATTAAGTTATATGACAGACCACTTTTAACCACAATATAAATTGCATTGGAAAAGTATTGTGATTGTTTAACAGAATGACAGAATAAACTCAATTTAAGATAATCTTGCACTTTCCTCCTTTTCCCCCTGTACCATTCATTTGTATTTCCGGGCCGCTTGGAACCTGCCAGTCCACCCCTGTCAACCCCTCCCTCTACCTCCTTACTTTGAATCAATGATTACAGGATCTCAAACTTTCCTACCATTCATTTAAATTCTTGATTAATCAAAACTGACACAGGCACATATTCAGGTTGGAGGAGGGCTCATGGGGCTGCCCTTTCCCCACGAAATTTCTTTAAAAATATAAAAAGAATATAAAATTATCTTGAATGGAAATTGACGGTTAAACTCTGTGTAAATTACATTTTTATTTCCAAGAGTGTAAATTTATTCCATTATTTCCTTCAAGATGTGTTTCATTGTTTTTGAGAGATTTCAAACCTGCCGCCGTGTGATCAGTTTATAGTTATCACGTTTGGCAGCACTGGAGACTAAAGTCACTTGAGCAGTGGCTTATGTCGCCTAAGTAGTAAGCTCCTATTAAAAGTCATAAAAAAGTATATCAATTATTAGCAAATGCAAGAATGGGTCTGCTTCAATATATTTTTGTAAGAAATTTTAATATGTTTTTCTCTCTGTGCAGGTCAGATTCATCCGCCCCCCTTCCCCCACTGCAAGGCCGTAGCTAGCCAATTGCTGGAAGCTAGAAACAATTCTAAATGATAAGCACCTCTAGAAGCTATTTGAAGTGCTTTTTATGGTAACACAGCCCCCTAATTTGTGTTTTTATCTCAATTTTTATATTGTTTGAACCATAAATAAAGGCATATATATTTTATTCATAACATTTCACAGGGGATTTGAACCCCTTAAACACCCCCCGCCCCCCAGATACGGTCTTCTTCCACTGTTTAGTATTGAGACGAACCTAATTTTTGGACAATATTTGAAAAATTAGTCCCATACCATCCCCCTCCCCCCAAGGAAATTCTGGATATGGGCCTGAACTAACACTCAATGAATGCTTGTTAGTTAAAAAGCTACAGTTTCCAGAGTCGGGGTTACCTACTTCCATGTTAGGTTGGTGCTGTAGGAACGAAAGTTGAAAGCTTCTCATTTCTAAATGATTGCCTATTGTATTATTTATATTAGATGTGTATCTTTAATAGTTCAGCATTAATTCAATTTTTATTACATTAAATATGTCAAAATTTGATCATTCGGAGCATCACTAATATCACTACTATCACCCCTAACACCACCATTAATAATTACCTTATTGTAACCTACACTCCATTTACCTTGACTGACTACACTATGGCCCTATCTTATAAGCTACACCATTGTGGAACCAAGTAAGGTAGCAGTCTTTGCTTTGACGGATTACACTATGGCCCTATCTTATAAGCTACACCATAGTGGAACCAAGCAAGGTAGCAATAATATCTTTACTGATTACACTATGGCCCTATCTTATAAGCTACACCATAGTGGAACCAAGCAAGGTAGCAGTCTTGGTTTGACGGATTACACTATGGCTCTATCTTATAAGCTACGCCATAGTGGAACCAAGTAAGGTAGCAGTCTTGCTTTGACGGATTACACTATGGCCCTATATTATAAGCTACACCATAGTGGAACCAAGTAAAGTAGCAGTCTTGCTTTGACGGATTACACTATGGCCCTATCTTATAAGCTACACCATTGTGGAACCAAGTAAGGTAGCAGTCTTGCTTTGACGGATTACACTATGGCCCTATCTTATAAGCTACACCATAGTGGAACCAAGCAAGGTAGCAATAATATCTTTACTGATTATACTATGGCCACATCTTATAAGCTACGCCATAGTGGAACCAAGCAAGGTAGCAGTCTTGCTTTGACGGATTACACTATGGCTCTATCTTATAAGCTACGCCATAGTGGAACCAAGAAAGGTAAGATTACTATCGTATAATATTTTTTCGCGGCCAACGTTGATACAATTTTGGGTGCCATTTAATGAGGAAATTATAATATAAAAAGTGACAGCTGCAGATGATATGACTTAACGTATCAATAGAGGTTTGAGGAACTTCGTAATGTCTAAGTTAAGCCCATTCTATACGGACGCTGAAAGCGCGCGCAGCAGTTTTGACGCCGCGTAGTCAGTTGAAAGTCAATGTGCACCACATGGTCCAATCATGGTCCAATCTATACGAGCGTGTCAAGACTCCGGTGTTTCGGTGTTAGCCGGGCGGCGTATTAACATCTAACCCAGTACAGAGCAACACGCATTTAGAGCAATACGATTGGTCCTTACTCATCACCGCCTCTCTCTCTTTCTCTACGCCACCTTTCTCCCCCCACGCGCTGTGTCACGTTACAGTGCCTTGTACGGTTAATAGTATATCATTATATAGTATGTATACTAACTATATATAATTTATATATCCATCGCATACATCTAAATTGTATATATATATTATAGTAAATACTATACATGCATATAGTATGTATTTAGATCTTTAGCGGAAATACTATAGTAACATATTATACGTATTATATACTATACATACCTATAGTATGCATTGCATACAGCAATCTTCACGGCAGCTGTGACGTGACACTTCACTCACATTGTGTTTGTTCAGTGACAGCCAATACTTTCATAATCGTATCGTGTATCTTTTGTTCACAAAAAAAAATCTCAAAAACTCATCAAATGATGGTACTAACATTCTATGATATTGAAAAAAAGTATCTGCATAAATTATATGATTTTCAAACATGACAAGAAATTGTCCTGTTGAAGCTAATTCTGGATGAGTCAGTCCTCCAACGTCTTTCTTCGCTTGCAGAATGTTCATAATACCCTTCTACACTAGCGGTTAAAACGCTAGCAATCGCGCCTTTGGATGAAACCCTTGTTATCAATTTAGAAAATAAGTTTTCATCTAAACCAGCGTTTTGACCACTAACTCTGGAGGCGTTAAAACCGCCCAGTGGTAGACACGCGAATCAAAAACTACACCAAGCGTTAAGAGCAGTTGTGCCTCAATGTCGCAAGTCTTTCAGCAGCAAGATGGTATCACGTTTTGCAATATTTTCATTCACTAAACCATGTAGTTCATCAAATGAAACCACAGACAATCTAGTACAAAAAATAACTTCACTGGGTACATTCTGTGATTTCATAAACATAATATGAAACTGTCCTGTTGAGAGACGGTTCTATAATGTGAGGTGAGTCCACCAACGTCTCTTTTGACGAGTTTTTTTTACTAATTTCCTCCAACAAAATAGTCCCGCAGTACAGCTGGCCTGTACAATGTCCATTTTAAAACCATTCTGCACAAGTGGAAGCAACAACCGCGGCATTTCAACCGCTAGTGTATTATTATTATTATTATTATTATTATTATTATTATTATTATTATTAGCACCGCGTCTTACTACCCGTTCGGGTTATACGCACTTACGCTAATGTGAAATGTTAGGGTGATTGTGAGATGAAATGGAGGACCTACAGTTTAACGTGGAATCCGAACCACGGTGGAGACCTGGCATTGCTCACATTTACAAGATGTCTTGTCAGAGGTGAAGGAAGGGTTTGGTAATCAGATAAATCTTTGCCGGGACCGAGGATTGAGCCCCGGACGCTCATTTTCCAAATTACATTCGCACATCCCTAGGGTGAAGCATATTCAAACTGTTTTTCAACAGCTTTAGTAACTGTAAGATATGCCGATATAGTCCTTATGTTCATAAATCATACTCCAATTTGTTATCATCAATAAGTTAACTTAGTCCAATATTTGTCCCCCCTACCTACATAACAGGTTAACTCAGTCCAATATTTGTCCCCCCTACCTATCCCCCTTGCTTCCTATATCTACCCCTCCTCTACTCGCGTTCCCCCTAACCCCTTCTAATAACCCATTCGTCTCTTTTTCTAACTCACTATATTTTGAAGTACAATAGGCTCTAAGTGCCACCTCCACAATTAAAACCCTCCATCGCAAGCCGACACCGCGGAAAATTTGTATCTTTACTTAAAAACCCACTTTAATGGTCGAATGGCGTAACACTTCACTCTCGCAATAGACTGAACTGCCGATAACGGAGAGATGAGGGCTCGAATCTCGGTCGGGTGTATTTAGGGAGGTTTTTTTCCTTAAGTGGCTTTCCACTCTCCCTCTTCGCAAATATTGGTAAACTCTCTTTAAATTCAACCTTAATCATTCCTAACACATTGATGTAAGTAATTAGTACATAAATGTGTATAAAACCCGAATAAATTAGATAGAAAGACATGGTGATAAAAAAATACTTCTTGAAGAACCTAATTTCAGACCAAATTTAACAAAACTTGATCCTTTTTTTTTCGGTCTTAAAATCCCCTCTTAAATTTCAGCGGTTAAAACTTTTTTTTAACTTTCTTTGCTTTTTAATTATTTGACAGCGAGAATTGCTGCACCCAGGGAAAGGTACAGTGTAAGTCTGGCAACCCTGTCTCGACCGTACCCCTCTTCCCGCCCCTAGTAAGTTCATGCGACCCGGCTTGACCCGATGCGAAACAAAACATGGGGAATAAGGAGGAGGAAGCTTATCCTAGCAGCTGCCATAGATAGGTTATGTGCCAACCTAAATCAAGTGTCACTGTGTCAACTGTCATGTAGTATGCAACGAGATCTAATGCAAGCTACTCAGGATACTTGTCACTACTATACAAAGGTGTAATAGAGCCGATTGAAAGCGACATCGATGAGAGTGAATGAAGTAAGTGATCCATCCATCCGATAATGTCATCCCTGTACAGGGTTACTTGTTTCCGTACAATTTTCATAGAAGAACCTTATAGGATTCCTAGGAAAGCTACTAGATATAATCTCACGTATTCATACGTCAAGTCATACGATTTGCAGCTGTCACTTTTGATAGATATTATCAATACATTAGGTAGCCTATAAAATAGCAATGATAATTTAGTAATATTTTATCATTGTTGTCAGCAAAAAAATATTATGTTAGTATTTTTTGGAAGGTTATTTTTATGGAAATTGAACTACAGTTATCTTTTATTGCAATATACATTAAAAGTTAATGTACTCATGTTTGATTTCGACCAACAGGAGAGGGTTTCCAAATCGTTGTTCTGAGATAAAAGTGACCAGTGATCATGCATGAACGTGGGGAGAATTTAATTAAGGGGTTCAAAATCGTTAGTGATGATGACTTACTTTCCAATGATTGTCATTCTTCAAATATGATTAAAGGACATTGACCAAAAGTACATCCAGAACAAGTGATGTTTTCCTTTTGTTTAATACTGTTAAAATTTAACCGTTGTTATTGAATGTTCATAAGGTTAGTGTAAAACATTTTATTAGGGTTCCAGGTAGAGATGTTAGACAGAAAATTTTCCCTATACTTTTTCCGGAAAATTTTCCAAAGCGTAAAATTTTCAATGATTATTTCTGCCAATTACAACTTATTAAATGGATAGTAATAGTAACGGTATCAATAATAATTAGTGGTAGTGATAGTAGTAGTAGTAGTAGTAGTAGTAATAATAGTAGTAAGTAATAGTAGTAGTAGTAGTAGTAGTAGTAGTAGATTGGAATTCGATTCATTTGCACTGAGGGAGGTTTTCTTAAATGGTTTTTCACTCACTCTCCACACAAATGCTGGTGTAATTCCTGTAAATTCAACCTTCTCCATGTCTAACTCACTAACGTAATTAGTACATAGGTAAGCGTATAGCCCGAACGGGAAGTAAGACGCGGTGTTAAAAAAAAGTACTAAAGAAACAAATGAATGCGAGCCTTTGAATAATAATAATAATAATAATAATATTTAGCACCGCGTCGTACTACCCGTTCGGGTTATACGCTTTAAGTACTAATTACTCTAATTGATTAGGAATTGGGAAGGTTGAATTAGAGGAAGTGAACCCGCATTTGCGTGGAGGGAGAGTGGAAAACCACCCCAGTTCACCCTACCGAGATTCGAACCTCGATCTTCCCATCCTCAGCAGTCGAGCTCAACACGACAAGCGCTAGCCAACTACGCCACCCTCGGGTGCGAGCCTTTGAAGACATGTTATGTTCATAAATAATACTTCAATTTTTTATTATCAATATATCCATTAAAATAATTTTAAGGTTGTCACGACATTTATCTCCCCTACCCCCATCCTCCGTACTTCCTATCTATCCTTCCCCCTTTCTTATAACCCACTCGTCTCCTAGCACACCATATTTTGAAGTACAATAGACTCTAGGAGCCACCTCCACTATTTAACCCCTCTCCCGCAAACCGCCACTGTGGAAAATGTTTATCTCTAGCTTCAGGACTTTTTTTTATGGTGAAAGGGTTCCTTTGGCCTAAAAAGCCTGGAACTCCTGCTTGAGACCATTCTACTTCGAAGTGGGTCCTGGTATAATGAAGTTTTTTTTCCAAAATGGTTTTCCACTCTCCTTCCACGCAAATGCATAGATATAACCTTTCTAATCCCTAAAACCATTAGAGTTATTATTACATAAGCGTATAACCTGAATGGGTAGTAAGACACGGCGATAAAAACACATTTTTACTTGTATTAATATTATCACGTGCGTACCAAGTTTACATAGCTACGTTCCCACGTAAACGTAGATAACAAAAGAACGGATATGACGTGCAACACATCACGAGGTAATTAATTAAGTAGTTTGGCGGTTGGGCGTTACAGGACCCTGAGGAACTTCCTCTCCACACACAGTTTATTAACTTGATATAAATTGTTTATTTTTAGTTTCAAGTTATTTTCACCAACATTGTATCGCCTATGAACTATTTTTGCCCTCCCCGCGTTTTACTGACCTTAACACGTTTGATTACACCAATACCCACTTCTGTTGCCACATGATCTAGAAGGCGTCCCTTTCGCAATAAAGTGGACTGCTGATGATAGGGAGAGTGAGTTTAGAATCCTGGTTGAGTGGTTTTTTTCCTAAATGGTTTTCTATTCTCCCTCCACGCAAATGCGGTCGCTAAGTTTCAACCTTCTTCTTCCCTAACACAATAGCGTAGATAATTCAGAGGTGTATACCAGTCGGCAATGTGTCTAACTCCTTAGCTAAGGGTGACCTGGTGGTCTAGAGGTAAGGTGTCAGACTTCTATGCTGGCGTCCGGGGTTCAATCCTCAGTCCCGGCAAAGATTTATCTGATTACCAAACCCTTCCTTACAAGAGGAATGCCAGGTCTCCACCGTGGTTCGGATTCCACGTTAAACTGTAGATCCTCCATTTCATCTCACAATCACCCTACCATTACACATTAGCGTAAGTGCGTATAACCCGAACGGGTAGTAAGACGGGGTGCTAATAATAATACTTAGCTAAGTGTTCCACGTTCGATTCCCGGCATGGCCGAAAAATTGATCAATGGTGAAATGTGGGTTTTCCCTCTCACATTGATAAATTAATGGCTGAGTGTTGTCTTTTTTCTAGATTTAAGTTAATTGAATCATGTTCTGATCTATTCAATTGGTTCAGAAAGTACACTTTAAATAACTCAAATATCTAATTTTTTTAAAATACTTTGCATGATCGTTAAGTTGATAATAATTCCGGTATGAGTTCTATATTTTTTTACAGGCCCTTAGCCCGACTTGGCTCTTTCAGATGATGAGACCTTTTTTTAAAATTGGACACAGCTCATTTTGACCCTGACTGCCCCCATTCCACAACATGACCCCTTTACCCCACCCCTCTCCTTTAAGGGGACATAATTTTAAATAATGAGGTCATTATTTGAAATCATGGACAACCAAATGTTTGAAATAAACAACGACCGAATTCCGATATTAGTTGTGAATCGGGGTTAATTTATTAATAGATCAGGTCACTGACACGGTATCATATATACTAGCCATCGTGGTTTGCATTTAAATGGCTCAAAGGCCAGACACATATTATCAAACGGTTCAAACCTTATAACACTGACACAACACAAATGTTAAGACACAATCCTACATACACGCTTAATCATAATTATAGTTTATTTATATTTCTTAGCAATATTTTCAAAAATCTCTTATCAATCAATTACACCTTCAAAGATTTCCTCGAAAAAACAAACACATTATTTTGATAATATCTGCATCATTCTTTATACATAAATTCTTAACATAGTTTTTATACCCATTTAAAAAAGTAATCATTTTTTTAGGAAAAAAATAATATAGTTAAATTTTTTTAAATCATATAAAACATTCACCCCGGATACCCATTTTGAACTAAATATTGAAGAAAAATTAAAAAATTTCAAAAATTAGCAAACTAAAAGGTAATAAATTACCCTCAAGTCATTAAAACTTTTTTTTTAATAATGTTATTTGGAGTGGTCCTTTCCTGGAATAATTTTGGGAAATTTGATGCCTTTAGATTTTAGAACACAGCTGCTCATACTTTTTTTTTTTCGCGATCTCTTTTCATAAGACAAAATTATTAGTAGCTTCCGGGCAGTAATGGCTTATAAAGTATTCTTTACATTGGAAATTAACACCTGGACACGAGAACCGAAACCGGGACCTTTGGCTTCGTACGCCAATACTCTTACCACTGAGCTATCCGGAATTCGTCCCGTGTGCGTAATTACATTTCCCCGACGGATACAGCTTACAAAATCATTTTTAACCAATTGTCCTTTATACTATAAATTATATATTACCTTAAATAATTATATAATCATTATAATATAGTAAGAAATACATTTTTAAGTTAATATTTTTAAACTTTTTACTTCACAATAAATATATTATATATAGGCCTAATATGATATATTATAAATACAATATTTTATAATAAACATTATATATAATGTATTATATACATATATAATGATATATAATATGTTATACATATTATAATAATATATAATGTTATACATATTATAATAATATATAATATGTTATACATATTATAATAATATATAATATGTTATACATATTATAATAATATATATAATATAATATCATTATATATAATATAAATATATTATAATATGTATAATATTATATATTTGTAGTGACTCAACAAGTTTAAAAATATTAACTTAGAAATGTTTTTCTTACTATCAATATTACAAAGAAACTTTGATAATTTTTTCTGATTTTCTGGATACCTCATTTCAAATTTAGCGAATTAAAATCTAAGCTAGTTTATTTATAATATTTATTTATTTTAATCATAAGCTAACCAGAAAATTTTATTTTAATAAAATTTCACTTATATAAGATTTTTTTATAAATGTGACTTATGTAAGTGACATAATATTCACGAATTTTTATCATTTAATTTACGACTTTATTAAGTATTTCACAAGCTTAAATTTTACTGAAGATGATTTGGTAGCATTGGCGGCTCGTGTATAGGCACTGCGAAACTGCAGAACCCCCTATTTACACTTGATATTATTGATAACATTTAATATAATGAACCTTTTTTTCTTTAATTCTTTCTTTATTTTTGTAGTACAATATATTATATTACTTAAGCCTAATGTCAGTACTTCAGTAGTCATCCTCCAGATTATGAAAAGGATACAAACATCTTTGTATATAACTGTGCGCTTCACAGTGCCAGAGACGTGGTGTTTGACTGTTGTGCGCATGNGGGAAGGAAGGCGAGACTGCCAGGTAGAGTGAGCACTGTTGCTCTCGCAATGCCGGTTCTGGCGTGATGGTAGAAGGAAATTTCTTTTATTAAGCGTGTGTTGTACTTAAAAACCGTGTACCATATTCTTGAATGTGATAAAGTGTAGAAGAGTGTAGAATTAGATTATTATTCTGCCTCCAGCTATTAGATTAATTGTTTTTCGGTTCTTTTATTTAACACAAAGACTAAATGCACTTGCAGTATTTTCAATGGAGAAAAATTTCCTCAATTGTCATTCAGAGATCAAGGAGAAAACTATTGAACTTTATGCTCAAATTAAAACAAGAAAAATGGATTTCATTGTTAAATGAATAGATCAAGCTTGAACTGTAACAATTTAAGTTAAAGTAGACTAAGTAAAAAGGATTGTTTTTTTTTTGTTAAGATTTTATCAAGTTCCTGAATAAATTTTCTTTTAATACACTTTTTTTTTTACCTTTTACACAATTTTAAAACAAAATCTAAACATTTTCTGGTGCAGCACCCCCACTAATTTTAGCTACGAGCCGCCACTGTTTGGTAGTAAAGAGAACACACATGTTACAACAGAGATCTTAAACACCTATTACTGTCTCCGAAACAAAGCAGTTTATTGGCTTTCATTCAATATTACAAAATAAGCTACATTATAATTATTTTATATTTGTCTGTGGGAATATAATCATTATCACTCTTCAACTGTCCACGTTATTTTAGTGAAGCTTAGCGCTAGGTGTATTATTTTTAATACTAAGGGTTAAACTGTGTTTTTATTTTGTTTTTTTCTACCATTTGTTTTCTTTTTGAACATAATATTTGCTTCAATGTTGACGGTCACCCCGATTAAATTCTTCCTACTCCTTTTGGTAAAGCTCACTCTTTTTCTGCAAGATATTGATGTAGACTGCACTAGTATTTTCCTCATTCTCAAACCTGACACTTTCACCGTCATGAAACTCATAATTTGTGCCGGCTTTTTAAAGGTGTGTAGTCTTTTTTATTGTTTTAGTTAAAAAGGCTGTGTTTGAAGTACTTTCCGATATGTCGATCATACGATTAAACTCATGGCTTAACTTAATTAAAGTATATTTGTGATTAGTAGAAAGAATATCCTGATATGCATGAGCCACTTCGCTAGTCACATCAGTTGTGTCTTGTGGCACCGAATAGCACGCACGCCATGATGTAAGCAGGGGCGTTGCACGAAATATATTTGGATGAGGGGGTGGGGGTGAACCAGTGTTTTCCCAAATCTAAGCATTTTGAAATTAGAAAAAATCCCAAGTTGTAAAGGAGAATACAAGAAGGCCAATGTTGAAAACGTGTGGG
>CABFVX010003820.1:50664-62833 GCA_902151425.1 Timema shepardi | reverse complement strand
TGGGCACATAGCCCAATTGCCGGAAGCTAGAAATAATTCTAATTGATATACACCTTTAGAAGCTATCTGAAGTGGGGTTTTTTGGCAACATAGCCCCCTAACTTACGAAGGCTTGGAAAATTCTAAATATTAAACACCTTTAGAAGCTATTTGAAGTTTCTTTTATGTCACCATAACCCTCTAACTTCTGAAGGCTAGAACAATTTCTAAATATTAAACACCTCCAAAAGTTCTTTGAAGTGTTTTTTATGGTAACACAGCTCCCCTAATGTACTTGTATCTTAATTTGTATATTGTCTGAACCATAAATAAAGCCATTTTGTTCATAACATTTCGGGGGTGGTTTGAGCCCCCAAACCTCTCCCTCCCCCCCTTGGCAACAGCCTTGTTTATTTGTTCATACTGGATTTTTAAAGCTACAAGGCTTTTTCAGTGCAACTTGAATTATTATTTATTTCATTTTACCTGCATCTGAGCTAAATATCTAATTGAGCTTAAATATATTTATTTAGATTTTCAGATATTGTTCAAATCGTTTATCTTAGATTAAAAAATTTAACTGACTTTATTACAGCAGTTTCCAATATTTTGTATTTTATGATCACAACTTTTCTCTCTGCAGCCATCGCCACCCTTTGGTAACTTAAAAGAGTTCAAACTCTAGGTTTTTGGTCTTTTTCACTGTGTATTACTACCAGACCAGACTATCTAAAGCTACAGTAGCCCCATGGCTTCTTTGGTGCTGACTGACAGCTCACAGCTGAATTCTGACAGTCAACATTTAGGTATATACATAAATGTTGACTGTCAGAAGTGACAGCTGCTAAACACATGTTTTTGCAGATCATATGGTTCGGTGTAGGGATACATAAGTTGGTCTGGTAACTTTTCAAAGCCATTAGCTGTCAGCCAGCACCAAAGAAAACATGTGACTACTGTACAGTAAGCCCAGGGCTTCTTTGGTGCTGACTGACAGCTCACAGATGACTTCTGACAGTTAAAATTTAGGTATATACCTAAATTCTGACTGTCAAAAGTGACAGATGCTAGACACATGTTTTTGTAGATCATCTGGGTCGGCGTAGGGCTATGTTATTTGGTCTAGTAACTTTTTAAAGCTGTCAACTGTCAACTGTGAGCTGTCAGTCTTCACCAAAGAAGCCATGGGGCTACTGTAGCTACACCAGTGGGATAGGTAAAATTTAGAGGAAATGTATACTTATTTGCTTGGAGGGATATTAGGATAAACTACCCCGGGTCAGAATTAAAATTCTTACTTCACCTTCACCAACAAACCAAACCAAGATATCATGACATTAAACCCGCATGTCCATTAATGCTTGTTTTAATTATTATAAATAGCTTATAGTAATGTTTAGGCTATATGCGACTAATTTGTAGTAAAAGAGAATCAACAAGCCCGGGGTTGAGAGATGAGTTTATATTATACTAGCAACATTACAAGGCTGTCACAGTAACCAAGTCAGCAAGAAGCTATCAGAATGGAATAACCAAAAGAAACCTGAGTAGTAGCCGGGTCGTTTTTTTTTAGCACTTCAACAACTTACGTTTCTATTAGAATTTCGCCTCTCCTTATAATCATTAAAATCCTCTAAAAAGTAAATACAAAGCTAAAACTTCTACATTGTGATACTACCCAAAAAACGCTGCGACCCCCAAGTTGGAAACCGCTGCTTTATTATAACACAGTTGGAAGCAATATTTAACTAGCAAGCCCCCATAGATGTAGAACTCGCTCGTCACTTTCTCAAAAAATTAGCAATTTGGTCATGTTTATTTAAAAAAAATTAAATGTAAAATAAAGCAATAAAATATAGATTTTATCGATATTTTTACAATATTTTGATACCTGTCTACCAATGTCCTGTTCATGACCTCATGGAAGTTGCCCTAAAATGTTAATACCGGTACGTCAATAAGCTATTCGAAACATATTATTGTTTAGCGCGTGAGGGTGAAGGGGCTTCCGCTGATATTTTATTAAATAATGTATGGCATATTCGAAATCAACACGCCAAACAACATAGTTACACGAAAAATTTAATGTAAATCGAGGGTGACCTGGCGGTTTAGGGGTAAGGTGTCAGACTTCTGTGCTGGCGGCCAGGGTTCAATCCTCAGTCCCGGCAAAGATTTATCTGATTACCAAACCCTTCCTTCACCTCTGACAAGACATCTTGTGAATGTGAGGAATGCCGGGCCTCCACCGTGGTTCGTATCCCACGTTAAACTGTAGGTCCTCCATTTCATCTCACAATCACCCTACCATTACACATTAGCGTAAGTGCGTATAACCCGAACGGGTAGTAAGACGCGGTGCTAATAATAATAATAATGTAAATCGAACACTAAATAACGAATTTAAAAATTTATCCCAAATTTGAAAATGTTAAAGGGGGAAACAAAAACTTAATTCTGTGTTTATTGTAGTCTACTTAATCAAATGAAAAATTATAAGAGTTGTAACAATATAACACAGCCCTATTACTCCTCTTCCTTCATTGTTGCTTTGAGCCTATTTAAATTGCTTTCATGAAAGCCTATTTTAATAAACATTGAAATAAGTTACATCAGGTTAATTAAAACTAGTATGTATACTTGCTAAAAAAACTAGTGTGTATTTCAGAAGTCAAACATTAACACTAACCTCAATATACTCATTTCATCAGTCAGAGCTTTCGATAAGAAAAAAATTGTTGCTTAACATTCACTGCATTTATGCCTTCAAAATTTAATAAAGCCCTAATTAAGGCATTGGCTGTACAACATATGATAATTTGAATCATAAAACTGTGACAGTCTAGCAGCCACGAAAGTCACAACTAAAAACACTAAGCCATAAACAAAACATTGGCTGACAATGCTGCAACTTCAAGCATTGCTGGCTGAGGGAAATTCTGCTACTGGGCAGCTCATGTTCCCTTATGACTCGTTTCCATACCGCATTCGGCATACACTCACCGGCCGTTGTCTCTATCTACTGACAACGGCGCTACGAGACTACTTAATAAATTAAGATTTCTACACACTACTAAACAAGGAATATCCTTTAAATGTAAGACGATTTTTGAAGTTGGGATTTTTTGTAGCGTAGGCATCAACTGTTGTGAAATTTAAATTTGTCTGTACAAGAATGTGGCTAAGGACTTTCATAATAGAAAGTAATGGGGTACAGAATAAGCCTAGAATTTCCCAACTCCAAATCTCACAAAATTCCAAACTTTCAAACTTTTAACCAACATTGGGGGTGGGGGTGGGGTGACACTCCTCTCCAACCTCACCCGGCGTGACGCCCCTGGATGTCATCATTGTTTTCGGTCAGGTCCATGCTATTGTAGAAGTCAGTAGCAATTTCTGAACCAAAAGCAACCTTAGCAAATTTAACTTCATCTTATACTGACAGGTTAGGACGAGTTGTCGTTTGTAGATGGAATTTTTTCTCCACTGCACACATGTGCTTACAATACCAACCGCCCCTGCCGTATACACAATCACTTGATGCAAATTTGGTGTTTACAGTACATACATCGGCCATACATTTAGATGTGACCTTGAACTCACGTTCACTTATTTGCAGTACCTCTACCCCTTCATTTCGCCTGTAAAATTTAGAGTGATGTAATAAAAGTTTTTGATCACGCCTTGAACTAGCAAATTCAATCAGTCGGCGTTTGTGGTAATTTTCAAAAACAATGTAAATAAATTATACTAGTGCGCATAAATGGAATGATTTACACCTTTAAAGCAAAACGTCTTAAAAAAGGCAAATAGATACTTCATAGTAGTTATTTGTGTTGTTTCCCCTCGTTATAATTTGATTATGGAAAGCTAAACACCAATCATTATTATTTAACCAAAACATTTAATTTTTTGTTTGTTTGAGAATAACTTTTTTGAACATCACAAATAATTTATTTGTACATTTTGTTCACAGAATCAACAGTATTTGCATAGAGAACCTGTTGAAATAATTGCATGGTAGTCTTTCATTCTTCTCTTTCAATTTTGTGATCTTTATCCCATAACCAACGCCATAACGTCTGACATACGTGAGAAGTGCAAAGTAAAAGCCTTGTGGTTGGAAAAAACGTGTTGAAGAGCATTTCGTTCTGCGTCACTATCATCAATCATTATAATTGTTGGACAAAAATGTTTGTTCGTCTCTAACTCAATTAGTTCTTTTAATAATGCAAATGCTATTTTATAATTGTCCTCTGTCAAGGATGTATGGAAAACACAGCCCAAGGGAAGAGCTCCAATTTTACTGCCGCAGAAAACAGACGTAACATAAGTGTTGGTTTGATCTCATGCACCACTAGAGTCTACAAATATAATTTCATTTGCACCATCAAGTGCAAACACTCTTTTCATAATTGGTCTCACTATTTCCATGGTCATGGTTTTTTCGTCCAAAATTACATGGTTTCCCGTTGCTTCAAATTTTTCTTTTCTCTTTTTTAAATTTTCTAGTACGGTATCAGAATTTCTGTCCCCATAATGGTCCCGCCTCCAGACTGTAAACAAATTAATGATTAATCTCATGGTTGGATTTATTTGGCCGGTAGATAAATTTTCTAGAGCAACATTGTCATCTGCTACGCTTTCAATAATATTTATTTAATGCTAACATTTTGCAGCAGATGGTGTCATGCCTCAATTAAAGTAAGAGTAAAAGTTCTCTTTTGTTTCATGTTCACATCATAAGTAGCTAAATGCCTCTGCTACATTAACTGAATGATTGTGATGAAAGCACATGTGTATTATACAATTTAAACCAGTTTGTAAATTAGGGTAATTTTTACAAAATGTCCTTGTTTACCTTTTTGAATTTAAAGTCAATGCTGGCACTTGTTTTCCATACCCTTTATATGATATCTAATTGGTTCGTGTTTCCTTCGAGAACACTTGGACAAATGAAGAACACTGCTCACCCCAATTTTAACCCTTTAGTTTGCAATAAACTTTAGCTCCAAATATTTCACTATTGCCAACAAATGTTTCAAATTTAGTCAATTTACTATCAGAACAAACATCACGTAAAAATATCTTAAAACTTGCTTTGTTCATTTTGTAAAACTAAACACTGTTGCATGAATATCATAAACACACACCTTGTTCTCTCTCTTCACTCTCACTAGATGTGGGAGGCTAACGGTTAATTATACAGGAATGCTGGGNAGTGGGGGGGGGGGGGGGGGGGGGGGCGGGGCGAGAAGTGACTCAGGCATGGGGGTTGTAGTGGAGTGCACGGATAGTCGTTACAAACCCTCTTCCATTTCAGCTTAAGCTGAATCCGTAGGGGGAATGTAATTACGCGTCCCGTGTTCAGAACAGTTCTTCCGCCCATCATTTCTCTAGAAGCTATTTGGAGTGGTATTCATCAGTTTTTTAAACCAATTTCCTCTAGAAATTATTTGGGATGGTATTTCCTTATCTTATTTTTGAAAACTTGATACCTTTGAGTTTAATACAAGGCCATCTTTAAGTTTAATTTCTGAAAAAATATCAGAGGGGAGTGAAATATATCTTGAGTGATCAAATTTATTTCAAGGTGGTGGCGAGGTCAAATTCTTTCCAGGGGGTGTCAATGCCCCTCTAGCCTTTCCTTGGTTCCACCGCCATACTGGATCCAAAGGTTCTGTATTCAATTCGTGTGTTCAGGTATATTTAATTATAAAAACTTGTTTAAATGAGTTTGATCTTCTGTTGAAAGAGTTGGCAATCATTAGTTTCTGTGTGTCAATGATCGTCTTCTCTCCAGCTGTTAATGGATTTGTCCGGTAGTTATGTGTGAACTCGAGGATCAGTTGACTCAAAGGGGCGAAGGGGGGGTCAATGACTTGAGCGACCCTGCCTATGACAGCTTGTCAAGGAGATTGTAGGCAGCTGAGCGCTATGAGAGCATTCTTCACCACGTGGTAACGCTAGGGTCACCCGCCTCTGGAAAATAAAGGCAGATAGATAAATATATTTATATTAAGGGTGTTACTACCCTCCTTAGCTGTGTATTAAGCGTCCAGCCCTCAAAATAGATGTAGTTGCTAGTCTTATACAAACTAGTAAGTTCCTGCCATAATTTTGGCGGAACTACTTGGTTGTTTAATCAATTGGGAGGCTGGCTGGCTGGCTGGCTATTAGCAGACATATCCGGCTCATGCATAATTTTATATATAGACGACTCAAGTTAGACTAGTCCATCACAAATAGCACTATTATAGCTACTCCGATGTCCCATAACCTATTACTTTGTAATTATAATTTTCTATTGCTACTTTTATGATAAGGGTCTAATTTTTTTATATGAATGTATGCACAAATCCTCCATCCCTTAAAACAATGTAAAATTGATTTGTCAAGTATTGAGCTGTAATAAACTAATATTTAAATATATTAGGTTTATTAATAGTTTTTTAGGTACTTTTCATACCAATCCACTGTCAGTTTCGGGAACATTTCAGCTGTGAGAAAACTCGCAATAAATAATTAATAAAATAGTATGTGTCTCAATACACCCTGTTTGGGTTGAATCAAGCTATATTATTAATTAGACTAAAGGATTAGATATGAGGGAGGTAGAATCGTGGGAAACCAATAATAGTATTAAAAGCTAAGGACTGCATCATTAAAAATGTGTCAATATTGATCTTCTGTAGTAGTTGTGCAGTGAAGAAAACGCAAAATCGTTAGTACTAACCACTTTTGGTTACTTAGTTTAGATCCCGGTCAAGTCAAATTTTCTAAGTCTTATTCGCATTGGCGTGTGAGACAAGCTTGAAACAAAAATAGTGGTGTATAATATGAGTCATCTAGACTATAAAGAGAAATAAACTATAGGGTTGGGGAAAAGGAGACGGTGGTTTGGATCGTAAACATGGCTCTTGGCAGGTGGGTTCCCTGCCTTACTTATACTTCTATTCATATAAAATATATGTGCAGTTGATGTCGATAGTTAATAATAATTGGTCAAATACTACGAAAGCTATAGGCTCCGTGCAAAGGGCAGACGATATTTGAATTCACGATACGAGCGCGCAGAACGGCCACATTTTTAAGTTATTGCAGGGTAGATCCAAGCGGCGTTTACCGTGATCACATACTCGAAAATCCTAAAACATAACTCACCGTTTCTCACAAATTGTTTGGATAGTCACAATAGTTTGTTTTTTCAGGATTCGTTATAAAAACCTTAAAAGACTGAAGATATTATCAAAATTCCCATATTCCAATTTGTTTGCTTTGAAAAAAAAAAGGTCTTCTAATGAAAGAACTATAATGAGGTTTTTACTGCAGACATATTTTCACTCTGTGTAAAGGTTTTTTCTTAATAATTGAGATAATTATATGGGTGGTATAAGTGTACAAAATGATCATCATGAACTGAATATTATTTTGATATAAGATTCATTCCTCTAACACCAATACTCTTCATAAGAGGAAGTTAGGTCTAATTTGATAGTGTCTCTCAACAATTCTTGATGGGATAGTGGGGGACGATGGAAGATAAGTAATTGTTACGTCATTTCTAAACGGGGCCCATCAACTCCAATAACATTGTTGTTATAAGTCTCACTAACAGAATAACAAGTGTTGCTGAATGTTTACACACTCTGTGGAAGCAGCACTAGTCACATACCTTATTTATTACTTTTATACATAATACACGCTGGAAACATAAAACATAGAAGAACAAGGAGCAATGGCGAGGGGGGAAGGGGATTTGGGAAGGGAAAGGGTCATGCGTTGAGCTATTACATAACAATAATTGTTTGTTTCACTTCACTAACACAACTTGTTCAATTTACATCGCGTCTTTCTACCCATTCGGTTTGTAAGCATGTACTAATTAATTACGCGGATGTGTTAGGAATTAGGAAGGTAGAATTTAGAGGACATGTACTCACATTTACGTGGCGGGAGAGTGTAAAACCATTTAGGAAAAACCACCCTTACTATATCCGACTAAGATTCGAATCCCGGTCTCCCAGTCACCTGAAATCCAGTCCAACACGAGAGTGACGCGTTAGACCATGCAACCAACGATGCGGGAAATAAAAATAATGCACCCACATCGCTGGGAATGTGGGCCAAGACGTCAAACTCGTCTGCTCAGATCTGCGGTGACAGAGGAGGGATTGGTGGTCAGAGCTCCAAATCAGGATGTGTGAACTAAGGGTGTCTCTTCTTCACTCATTTTCCATTCTCTCTCCAAGTGTATTTGGACATATTTCTTCTGAAGTATACCTTTCTTATCCCTCCTACCCAAACAGCGTAAATACTATTATAATTATTATTACATGTTTAGTTACCGCCTCTGTGGTCTAGTGGTCAAAGTTCCTGGCTACAGATTCAGAGGCCCGGGTTTGATCCCAGGTACTTTTAGAATTTCTTTTTAGCAATGGGTCCGGAATGAGGTCAACTCAGCATCGAGAAGACAATTGAAGAGCTACTTGAAGGAAAAAGTAGCGGCTCTGAGTTAGAAAACTGAGATTAATGGCTGTAGGATTCGTCGGGCTGAACACATGACATCCTTTATCCACAAATGTTGGCAGTATCTTCGCCATTAATACGATGGCTTGCCGGTTGGCTCAGCTCGCTGGCGGGATGACGCCATGGATTAAAACAATAAGTATTTTTAGTAGGATCCTGATAGAAAAACCCTTATCCGACAGCTAGGAAAGTTACTAGATTTACAGTTACCTACTCATAGTCAAGTCATGTGATGTGCAGCTGTCCCTCTTGATATGTATTATCAATAATAACGATATATTATAATATTATCAATGTTGACAAAAAAGTTTGTATTTTCTAAAAGGTTATTTCTAGAAAAATCCTATATATTATTAATATTGTTGCTATAATTCAGGCGTCAGCAACATTTTGGGGCCCCAATCCAATTACAAGCTCATCAAAGGTCCCACGATCTCTCACCCTTTCTCCACTCTACTTTTTTTTTTCATTAATATTATATTGTTCCTAAAATTCTTCCTCAAATAATCATGTCCTCACCATTTTAGAAAAAAAAAAAGAATAAATTAAATATATATGTGCATTTTTTAATAATATTACCGACTATCATCAGACAAGGTTATTTTAGTCATTAATATTAGTTGAAATTACTTGATATATTTGCGAAATTTGAAGAAAGAAAGATAAAATTTTAATAATGTTGTAATTTTCTCTCAAGCTCGACTGCATTTCATCTCACAATCACCCTACCATTACACATTAGCGTAAGTGCGTACAACCCGAACGGGTAGTAAGACGCGGTACTAATAATAATAATAATAACGGAAAATTACCATGAGATCGATGGTTCGATCGCGATCGAGAAGTTTCCGACCTCTGTTATAATGGCTTTCCTCCTCAGTGATATTTATACCAACGATGGCCCTAAATTCGTATCGTTTATAACAAGATAGCCCCTATCAAAACTAAGATAAGAAAATAATACAGTCTAAAATGTTATTGAATTAATCGGTCCGCGTTGGGCGCCAATTAAAACGTTATGAAATTAATCGCCCCACGTTGTGCGCCAATTAAAACGTTACGCGTTGGCGATGGGCACCTATTGAAGTGATACCGTTTAATTAGCTGATAATTGCCCCGTGATCGAACACTAATTAAAGCGGTACGGTATTAGTATGCCCCGCGATTGGGCGTCGATTATTGCGTACAGGATTTGTATTGTGAGATAATTGGTTTTTATAGTCCCGTGATCGAGAGCCAATTATTATGATATGGTTTTACCATCTGATATTTTAATTGAATAAATAAGACCTTTAGTGTTGCACACGATTTATTAAAGTGATTTTATCTTCGGCATTGAAGATATAATTTTATATGATACGGTTTTGTTGAACTACAGATTATTTCTCTGTAACATTACACGTTCCGTGTTTTGAGTACCGTGCTGTGTAGATTTATTTGACTACTCTAAATATTCATACGCACAAGCGCTTTTATACTTCATTCACGGTAGGAGTTTATCTCTGAAAGGTCTTTTTTCTTACCAATATCCTACTATATAATAGATTTCTGGTAGGGCAAAAAGTCCTTTCCCAGGTAAACTCATACCGTGAACGAACTTTATATAACCCACCCCTTGCTTCTTGGACCCCCTTGTCAGCAGTGTTAAAACCAACTAATAGAAAGAGTCCTGGCGACAAATGTTGCGAAGGTTAGCTTCCTATTTGATAAAGGGAGCAAGCGTCACTTGCTTTTTTGGTATTACTACGGAGTTGATTTTTGAAAGAAAAAATAAATCTTATGGTGTAATCTATTGACATCAGTTCTAAAAAGCACGTGATTTTCCATGGATGAGGTATTAAAAGGATATTTTACATACAGTACTTTAAAGAAAAATGCACTTCATCCATTACTTTTTTAATATATGAGAGGGGCCCAAATCAGTATCATTACAAGTCTTGAATTTATTCGTCTCCTACACTGGTCATATTCTCGATGAATAGATCCAGGCATAAATCATAAGCATAAAAATGGATTTTTAAGAATGAAATTTTATGTCAAAATAAAGTTATGACCACAAAGACTCTGATTAAAAAATATATATAAATAATTTTTTTTATAAATCAGAAAAAAGGAAATATTTTGGGACTGTATTTCCTATTAAACAGTAGGCCTATCTTTAAATTAGATTACATTAATTAAACTCATAATTTTCGAGCTAAAATTAAAAATAAAGATTACTCGAACTTTTTTAGTTTTGTAAAAATCTTTGAGCCTAGTTCTAACAACAACTAAAACTTGACTCGAACTCAAATTTCCGATTACTCGACCCAAACACCCATATCTCATTCAGCCTCATCTCAACGGGTTCCCCCAGCACTGAATCACCCTCATACCACAAGGATAATGGTCTGACCTGGTCCCAGCTTGTGACTGATGTATTGTTTGTTTTTGTCTGCAGAGATCGAACTAGAGACCTTCCTCGTTGCCAAGGAGACCTGAACCATGCAGGACCTTCCTTTACTTCCTCAGGTAAATATTACGTCAGTTGGGAATGCAGAGACCAAACTAGGACCCTCTTCTACTTCCTCAGTTAAATATCACGTCACTTGGGAATGCAGAATAAAACTAGAGACCTTCCTTTACTTTATCACATAAACATTACGTCAGTTAGGAATGCAGACCTAACTAGAAACCTTCCGTTACTTGTACATCAATTGGGAATTCAAAGACCAAGCTAGAGACCATCCTTTACTTCCTCAGGTAAATATCACATTACAAGTAAAACAATATAGAAAACACTTGATAGTTTTTTTTCAAATTCTAATAATATTTATATATGTTTATATTTACGAGATTATCTTGTGTATATTAAGTAATATTTTTGCTAAAAACAATTAATTCGAGTTTTTGTTAGTTCATCATGGGCTCGGTCTCGTTCGTCTTGAACTATCAATACTCCACTGTAGTGATATTCAATTTGCGGCCCGAGAGCCACATCCGGATCGCTAATCCCCACGGATTGAAAGTCCAACCATCATTGGAGAAGCGTCGAAAAACATATTTTTGCGTTTGGCCTTGAACAATGCAGGTGGCTGTGGATAACTCGCAACACTTCTCCCCTCCACACAGCTGTGCACTGCACCACTTCTCCCCTCCACACAGATTGCACAGCACAACTTCTCCCCTCCACACAGGTGTGCACATCACCACTTCTCCCCTCCACACAGATGTGCACAGCATCACTTCTCCCCTCCACACAGATATGCACAACACCATTTCTCCCCTCCACACAGATGTGCACAGCACCACTTCTCCCCTCCACACAGGTGTGCACAGCACCACTTCTCTCCACACAGCTGTGCACAGCACAACTTCTCCCCTCCACACAGGTGTGCACATCACCACTTCTCCCCTCCACACAGATGTGCACAGCATCACTTCTCCCCTCCACACAGATATGCACAACACAATTTCTCCCCTCCACACAGATGTGCACAGCACCACTTCTCCCCTACACACAGGTGTGCACATCACCACTTCTCCCCTCCACACAGATGTGCACAGCATCACTTCTCCCCTCCACACAGATATGTACAGCACCATTTCTCCCCTCCATACAGCTGTGCACTGCACCACTTCTCCCCTCCACACAGGTGTGCACAGCACCACTTCTCTCCAC
>CABFVX010003820.1:0-47874 GCA_902151425.1 Timema shepardi | reverse complement strand
GGGGGGAGGGGGGGGTGTCTTACAGCTTCGGTGGCCGCATGATCTAACGCGCTACTCTCGCAGTAGACCAGACTGCCCATGACGGGGTGATGGAGGTTCGAATCTTGGTAGGGTGTACTGAGGGTGGTTTTTCAAAAATGGTTTTCCACTTTCTTTCTACGCAAATGCGGGTAGACTTTTTATAAATATAGTCTTACACATCCCTAAAACAAATAAGCGGGAAAGTACATAAGCGTTCAACACGAACGGATACTAAGACGCTGTACTAAAAAAAACCTTCAATTCTAAAACAAACATTACTTACTTGTTTACTCTGTCACTATTAACTCTAAATATCTTGAGCTAATTCTATCCAGTTAACCTTATTACACCTTATCTTGAGCGAATTATATCCAGTCCACATCATTACACCCTGTTACTTTCAGGTCCATTAGAATGATATCCTCCCATCTGCGAGGTCTTCCCAATGGTCTCTTCCCATCATTGTCTTGTGATAGGTACATGGTATGTAACTCATCATTATGTAACCACTCCCCAGTAACCTCATGCCTTTTGTGGACCTACTATCTTCCTAAGCACCTGGTTTTCGAACATCCTAAATCTGTTTTCGTCAGGTAAGGTAAGAGACCACGTTTCACACCAATAGAGAACCGGTAAAATTGTTTTGTAAATTCATAGTTTTATATTCCTGGACAGCTTACTGACCTAATAATAGCATGCCTTACCGACTATTATCTTCCTAATTTAGAATTTAATATAGTTATTGCTAGTTAAAATTGTTCCTAAATATTTAAACTTACTAACTCTGTCAAATTATATCTTGTTCGCAATAATATCTAAATTATCGTCCTCAATCCGTGTTCTCTGTGTGATCATAAACTTAGTCTTTTCAGCGCAGCGTCCACCTCTAAACCTTATTAACCCTCTAACAAAATTTCTGCATTTATTGCAAAAGATTGTTTACTGTTACCTAATAAAGCTAAATCAACGGCATATTCTGAAAGCTGCATTGCACCGTCTAATGTCAACCCTTCCCTACTCTCTTGTACTACCCTAATAGCATACTCCAAGGCTATGTTAAAAAGTAATGGAGAAAGTGCTTCTTGTTTCAACCCATTATCATATTATTTATTTCTAGAGTATCTGATAAAGGACATCCAACCCGTAGCCAGACATGTGCATCAGGCCAATCAGCTTGACAAGATGTTTTTTTTGTATTTCAAACACAACTAAAATGTCATAGAGTTTATTTATTTTAACTGAATTGTAGGCTTTTTTTTAAAAAAATCTATGTTTAAATGATGAACCCGTCATGTTGTATTCCTACACTTTTTTCAAATATTTGCCGAGTAGTAATAAGCTGATTTATTGTTGATCTATTTCGTTGAAATCCACACTGATGATCCCCAACTATTTACTCTGCATATATTAGATAAAATTTTATAGCATGTTGGTGTAGTAAGGAGATGGGTAACTGTATAGCCATTACACTATGCTAGAATAAACATTATCGGGAATATTGGGGAAATTTAAATATTGTTATATAGTAATCAACTTCATTTTATTGAATTTTTAATGAGTTATTTGGGAATATAATTACATTTTTGAAGTTTTTTTTAACATTGAAAATGTTAGTGTAGGTCTTCCAATAAAATTTTATTTTTAAACGAAAATGCCTTATCTAAAGGAAATATCCTCGCACTGCCATATTTCTTAGGAGAATGTCATTTCTGAATCTTCAAAGCCCTTAAAACAATACTCAATTATCTTTGCATGTTCTGTCGTGGCCCTGATAAAATATATCTCTGAGTTATGTAATGATAGGCTAGTTTTAAAAATTTGAAATTTTTCGAGACTCATTTTTAAGTCCAAACGATTTGGTACAAAATATATACTTACTGGGTAGTGTTTACACCTTATAGATAACATTGTAAGCTTGTTTTTCGGGTAAGGGTAGTTTACTTAAAACAAATTTTTGTAAATGTTGCTCCTTACTATTAAAATACTATAATACGAGAAAATACATACGGTTGTTGTAGTACCGTTTATTTTAATTATTTACTCGACGCCATGCGGACTAGGCATCAAGCTCATCCTAATTTAGTTTGCCGATGACGGGGATATCAGAGTTCAAACCCCGGCCGGGTGTACTGAGGGTGATTTTTACGGAATGTTTATCAATTCTCCCTCTGCACAAATACGATCATACTTCTAAATTCGACTTTCCTCACACGTTTCACATTAACGCAACGAGAACAAATGCGTAGGCCTATTACCCGATCGGTTAGTAAGACGTGATGACAAAAAACAACACAAAAAAACAATGTGAAGTGGGATGTGGGTCGGGAGGATTAGCTGGCTCATAAAAAAAAAATGCAAATCTCTAGCTTCGAGGCCACCTTCCAACCCCTCCCCCTCTCTAGCCAAGTGTGATAACGAGCTCTGACACCCGAGAACTGATAGAGCAGTCCCTAGTGCAGGCTTGCTAACACAACGGCCTCAAGCGGTGGTAGAATCCACTTTTCACGGTAAGGACCTTTTTAAAAATATCAACATAGTGTCTTGCGGTCAACATTGATAACATTTCTGGGTTTAATATTATTATTATTAGCACCGCATCTTACTAACCGTTCCGGTTATACGCACTTACGCTAATGTGTAATGGTAGGGTGATTGTGAGATGAAATGGAGGACCTACAGTTTAACATGGAATCCGAACAACGGTGGAGGCCTGGCATTATCCACATTCACAAGATGTCTTGTCAGAAGTGAAGGAAGGGTTTGGTAATCAGATAAATCTATGCCGGGACCAAGGATTGAACCCCGGCCGCCAGCATATGTCTGACACCTTAGGGGGCGGCCAGACTGAGCGCGCGAGCGACTAAAATATAAAATAGAACACATTGGTTGTAATGGGAGGTGGCCACACTGGAGCGAGCGCGCGAGCGACTGAGCGCGCGCGCTTGAAAGATAGAACTGTTTCTATTTTTCAAGCGCGCGCGCTCGACCCGGTACAGTCTAGTTTACAGGCGCTAGGCAATATTATTCTATGTTGGTTCATTGAGTGCTGGGAAACTTCTCATTTTGACATGATATTTGACTTTTTTCTATCAGTGATAGCCTTAACACATTTGCAATTAATGGCCTAATTTAATTGGTAAGACCATACATATATGTAAGCCCGATATGTTAAAATACTTCAATATTATAGTCAAAGTAGGCCTTTACAAATAATAATCACCATTAGTTTGGAGAGTATGAAAAAACCACAACAATAAATAAGTACCCGCCTCGGTGGCGTAGTTGGCTAACGCGCTTGTCGTGTTGAGCTCTACTGCTGAGGATGGGGAGATCGAGGTTAGAATCTCGGTCGGGTGAACTGGGGGTGGTTTTTCCTAAATGGTTTTCCATTCTCCTTCCACGCAAATGCGGGTTCACTTCCTCTAATTCAACCTTCCCAATTCCTAATCCATTAGAGTAATTAGTACTTAAAGCGTATAACCCGAACGGGTAGTAAGACGCGGTGCTAAATGTTAAATAAATAAGTTTTAAGAATCACCTTCAGTTCATTGAGCCTTCGAACCTTTACCTCCCAGTCAAAAGCTATGGAGTACAACGCACCATTCCACCACTGGTGCGGCTAATCTGATTTTAAAACACTTCAGTACATTAAAAATATTTTTTGTAAGAATTTTAGAGGAGCAGAGATGTGCTAAGTGTCTTTGACAGAGACATATTCTCTAATGAACTAGGGTCTGCTAATTACGCGCTCGCTCGCTCGCTCGCCAGTGTGGCCACCCAGTCGCTTGCGCGCTCGCTCGCACGCTTGTCAGTCTGGCCGAACCCTTACCCCTAGACCGCCAGGTCACCTGGGTTGAATGGCTATAGATATTATCTCTCAAAAGTGACAGCTGCAGATCACATGACTCGACGTATCAATACGTGAAAGTAAAGCTATTAACTTTTCTAAAGGTTCTTCAAACAAAAATTTTAACGTGACGGAGTTGGAATTGATTGTATATTGACCGGCCAGATATTAATTTTGTTTCTAGGCCCAAATTAAAAAACCCACCAGTGGCGATACCAACGTGCAGCTCTTTAATTATACTATATTCGAACTCAAAGAAAGAAAAAAAACCCAACTAGACACAAACCAAAGTATTTTATAGGGGAAAGGAGAAAGTTCTCGTTTGAGTTATACTCCATGACTTAAGCCCGCAAGCGAGCTACACCAGCCGTGCGTCCGTCATGTGTTGGTAAAGATAGTATCAACATTTGCGGGTAAAGGGTGTCATGTGGTCAGCACAACGAACTCTCTGGTCTGGGTGTTAATCTCACTTTTATAGACAGGAGCTTCTTTATTCAAGCAGCTCCTCCTTTGTCCTCACGAGGCTGAGCTTGAATCCGTTACAGATCGATTGAGTCACATAAAAATACTGGAAACCCCGGGACCTCTGGATAGGAACTCTGATCACTAGATCACAGAGGGAGTTCGTTTGGGCTGTACACCTTTATTAATTACGCTGATGAAACAGGGATGAGGAAGGTAGGTTTTTTAACGGAATGTACTCTTATTTGCATGGAGGGAGAGTGGGAAACCATTTAAGATAACCCTCACTCATTACTACCGATCAGTGTTCGAACCATGATGTATCTGTCATCGTCCATTGAGTGTTATTACAATAAGGTTTAGAGGAAATGTATCCGCGTTTTCGTGGGATAAAAGCTAGAAGTCATTAAAGAATAAAAACACTCTCAGAGCATCCAACTGGGATTCAAAACCTATCTCACCGTCATCATCAGTCCAGTATATTGCGGTAATCTATCCGTATTTGCATGGAAGGAGAGTGAGTAACCGTTTAGGCAAAACCACCCTTAGTAGACCTGATTGGGATTTGACCCTTGATCTCACTGTCGGTCATCAGCAGGCCAATCTAACATGAGAGGGGTGTCTTAGCCCATTTGGTCATTGAAGCAGGAATTATAATATATATCAGTTTGTCATACACATACTCACATACCATGCCTAGATTTGTTTATGGGGATGGGGATGCCCTATCTATGTAAAAAGTGGGTGGGGTGAGTGAGTTTCTCAATAGAAAATGTAAGAAGAATTTATTTTAATACTTCATCCTTTTTTCAATAATTTAAAGGCTATGTTGATTTAATTGGGGTGTTATGAATTTTGTAGATCTTTAACACTCTCCTCTACTCAAATATGCCTTTATTTCCTCTAAAACATCTTCCCCATCCTTTTCCATCCAAAATTAAGCCGCACTACCCGCACTGGTGAGCAAGTGGGAAAAGACCTCATTCTAATCTTGTATAATTTTTTTTTACAGTGACAGAGAGGTTGGAGTTCGAACCTTGGCTCAGTGTTTTTGAGGGTGATTTACTTTGATTGGTTTCCCGCTCTCCCTCCACAGAGTTGCTTGTGCTTCTCCTCTCAATTATATCTTAAGAGTGAAGAAATGATGGTCGATGTGTGACTGTAGGAACTTTCTTAAGTCAAGTTGATCAGAGCCCAAAATGTTCGCCGCTTCCCGTGCTAGATTTTTTTAACCTCTAGGTGGATGCTGATCAATATAATCTTTATTGTCAAATACTTCCTAGTTTCAGGAAATAAAAAAAGGAAGCTGCTGATAGGACACGCTGGAGGACTCAATTTGTACAAGGAAATTGACCTGTCAAAATACAGAACACATAATAATAATATAATAACAATAATAATGATAGTGATTTTCCTAACATCTGATCGATTTTGTACTCAGTATGAGTTTTACACTTTTTGTTTCAGTTGAGGAGCGCAGTCCCCGTGTCTACAAACCTAGAGGCTAATAACCAGGAATATTCTGAGGCTCATGAAAAACTTAGCCCATCTCCTTTACAATCAACCCCGGCCAACAAATTGCCTCAGTATGCTGCGGCAATTATAGGTGACAAAATCTAACAAATTTTAAAACTTTCAAATAAGTGTCATAAAATGTTGGCCAGCATATATCAAAGTGACACATTACAAACTGATGTTAAAACATGCTGGAAAAACTGCAGGCCCGGATTATTTTATCTGACCCGCAAAAGATTTGGCTAACAATTGTGTTCATAAAAATAAACTAATAATAACTAATAATACTAAATGATAAATCTAAAGTTGAAATTTTTTGCTTAGTATTTTTTTAACTGTGCCAACTTTTTTCTAAACTTATAAGGCCCGCGGTAACAAAAAATATTGTGTATATTTGCCTTAGACAATGTGGCCACCAAACCAGGTGAACACAAGTAATTTGTCATAACAAGGTCAGGGTCGAGACACACAAGAAATTTTGCAAAATCTAGTAAAAATACTGCAATATTTGTTAATTCGGGACATTTAAATGAAAGCTTAAAATAGTAGATCTTTGAATCGATGAAAAAGTGCACTGAAGAATTAAGCATCCTGATTCAAACATATTTTATTACTCCCAAAACAAAATTTGTGAAGTGATGGAAGATTTATTTTCCCAATCAATCTTAAAACATCATGTTTTAAACAAAAGTTCACATTAGTCAGTTTGATGTAAAATGACTCTTCTTCAATATAAATTGCCTGGAAAAATAGGAATCCATGGAAAGCACAGGAAATTTGGTGGTAAGAAAATAGTGGCAGCCCTGAAGGTGAAACATGGGGGTGGGGGGAACACAAATATGTTAGCTGGTCCAGACGAGTTATGGATTGACCACAACATCCTACTTTTTCCTAGTGTTGATTGGCTAACTGTGCTATGGTTTCTGTAAATAATGTGGTACTGATCTGTGAAATCTGTGGATAATTTGGGCTCGTGTGATCTGACTGAATAATTCACCCTAAACTTAGTTCACTCTATGATATGGTATTACTCATTCATATAATACTTTTATGTTTGTGTGGTTCAGTAAAATAAGCTTTTAAAAGTCATATTTAAAAATAAAATGTCACACAAGAGAAGTGTCTGTAGAAGGGGGTTAAGCACTTTAAGATGTTAAGTTATAAATTCTAATTCACCAACTCTCATACAAATCTGAATCCTTATTAGTATGAAATTATAGTTACCATGTGGTGTGAAAACAGCCTAAGAAGGGCAGTTTGGAGTTAAGTGTAGTTCCAGTTGTTAAGAGCCCCATATATCTTATCTTTTTGAAAACAACCATAGTAATATGACATTTTAAATTAAATGCTGAAGACTCAGATTTTAGATCCATTGTAATTAATATATGCCTAACCTGCTTCGGTGGATTAATGGTCTAAGACACTACTGTTGCAGTAGACTAGACTGCCGAAGATAGAAAGATTGAGGTTTGATTTCGGTCAGGTCTATTGAGGCAGGTTTTTGCAGAATGATTTTCCACTCCCCCTTCACACAAATGTGGGTGCGGACCTATAAATTCAACCTTCCTAGTATACAACATATTAGTGTAATTAGTACAGAGGCATATAACCTGAATGAGTAGTAATATATGGTGCTAAAAAAATTATATATATATATATATATATATAGTCTACATTTACGTTCAACTCAAAACGGGTAATATTTATTGGTAATTAAATGTTTGTTTGTTGCAGCTACGATGGGTGGGTTTGCCATGGGAACCGTGTTGGGCTGGTCGGCGCCTGCTGTGGAAAAGATCAAAGAGATAGTTCCTCTAACCAAAAACGACATCTCCTGGATTGGGAGCATCGCCAATTTAGGAGGAGCGCTTGTCATGCTACCCATGGCGTTTATTTTGGATCGTCTGGGCCGTAGGGTGACCATGCTTGGTCTTGCCCCCCCTTTGTTTGGAGGTTGGCTGCTCATCGCCCTATTCAGCAAGGTGCCCATATACATAGCAGGTAGATTCATCACTGGTCTGTTTGGGGCGGCCTATTCCGTGGCAGGCCCAGTTTACAATGGGGAGATTGCCCAGAAGGAGATTCGTGGTACACTTGGCGTCTTCTACCAACTCTTCCTATGTGCAGGGATACTCTTTTCCTACATAGTTGGTTATGTGGCTGACCTGACAACCCTGTCTTGCGTGTGTAGTGCAATACCGGTGCTGTTCTTCGTGGCATTCTATTTTATGCCCGAGACTCCTTTGTACCTTTTGATGAAGAATAAAAGAGAAGAAGCGAAGAAGTCTCTACAATGGTTACGTGGTAAACACTACAATATTGAAAGTGAACTGAACAATCTGGAAGATTTTGTGAGAGAGACAAAAATGAAGAATGTAAAACTCAAGGATGTCCTTAAATCTAGAGCGGCCATTCGAGGTCTTATAATCTCTGCAGGGGTTATGATGTGTCAGCAGCTCTCTGGGATAAAGGCGGTGGTTTTCTACGCTGTCACGATATTTAAGGACGCAGGGAGCACCTTGGACCCATACATTTGTACCATTATCGTTGGAGCCGTTCTCACTGGGGCAACAGGACTCTCAGCTTTTGTCGTCGACAGGTTTGGGCGTCGTAGACTCCTTCTAATGTCTCATGTCTGTACCACCATCTGTCTGGCTTCCTTAGGCTACTACTTTTATGTCAAGGAGCACTATCCTGACCAGGCAACAGGTATTGGCTGGCTGCCGCTCAGCAGCATGTGCATCTACTTGATAACATACACAATGGGATCCGGGGCGTGTTCCTGGGTCATACTCGGGGAGATTTTCCCTAACGAAATAAAGGGCATGGCCGGTTCATTCAGTGCATTTGTCAACTGGTTCCTCGCCTTTGTCGTAACTGTCAGTTTCCCGTACATGGTGAATGATTTGGGGTCCGCTTGGGCTTTCTGGATATTTTCAATGTTCTCTTTCCTCGGGCTTTTGTTTGTCTGGTTCTGTGTCATAGAGACCAAGGGAAAAACACTAGAAGAAATACAAAAAGAGTTGAGTAAGACAAAATAGAGGCAAAATATGTGAATATAGAAAATCATATTCGAGTGGTACAATGAAACGTTTTAATGAAGAAACAATGGCATTCGTGAGAGTTGAAAATTGTTATTTCAAAAATTTTTGAATGTTTAATCCTTTTAGTGCCATGTCTATGATGAATTTGTGTGTGAAGAGTGCCAAAGTTTTTTAAATCATTTATGTAAGGTTGTAGAAGGAAATTTACCAAACTTTTAGTTATGAGGTGATTTTTCTGACTGTTCTCCCATGCCCTCTTAACTTACCTAGTGAGTAACATTAGAACTAGGACAAATCTGGAAAGCTGATCATATTTTTTTGTGGCACTTTTAACAGTAAAAGTCGGAGCTGATTACATCGGATCGTGGCACTAAAGAGGTTGAACAAGAGCTGGTATTAACCGATTCCTTAATCATTGTCATATATATATATTCAATTCTTTCCATTCATAAAGGAAACAGCTCTATGGTACTTTAAAACCTGTAGGATAAGTATAAGCATGGGTGTGCCTGACATAGGGGACACGTCCCCCCAATATCTATAATTTAAGGTAAAGTTCCCTTCAAAGTAAACATAACTAATTTGTTTAAATATTTTACCTATTTGCAACCTGGCTACAGATTAGAAACAGTTCATGATGATGACATACTTGCAAGAGTTCAGTTATCTCACACATGCATTGCACACCATTAGGGGTCATACTTAGATTATATAAGGTTTTTTTCATGATTTTTAACCCCCACATCCCTACACTTAAGGGGTCATAAGATTTTATGTCCTCCTGCCCACCCTCCCCTCTTATGTAATTTTTTACAATTTGGTAAATTATATTATTTAAATAGTTTGATTACTTTTAGACATAAGACTTGGAAATAAATTGATTGATAAGAAATTTTATACTTAATATATTTATTTACTGACAAAAAAAATTGTTTCTCCAAAAACATTGATAAAAAAAACTTAGATAATATGAATTCTGACCCCTTCCTTCTCCTTGTAAGAAAACTTAAGAAAATATTGCCCCAAACTCCCCCAAAAACCTCTACATAATTTAAGGACGACCCCTTACTAAACAAAATTTCCTTGCTTCATTTATGCAGACAATAGCGCAACCTAATCCAGCAAGGTGGCATTATATTTTGATTATCTATGTCACTTTAAAACATACTTGAGAAATAATATGTCTCAAATATCATTAATCACATGGCTGTATCGCACACATAAATATGTTTTTTACACCATCAGAATTTATTATATTATTTAAACAAGTTTATATGTATAGTTAATGAACAAAGAGAGCAGGTTGTTTGCCTTACACTTAAATAAGGTGTTATTATTCAACACGAAATGAATAACCCTCTTGTAAATAAATCTGTGCGAATACTTTTACAAATATTCAAGGACAAGTTTGTACCTATTCGAATCTGGGCTGCAATTGTTCAGCTGAAACAAAATGTTTTGAATAGGAAGCTTAGTTTAATAAGTAGGCTACATTTATTTTACATAATTAGTGAGGGGAAAATTAATAATACTAATATGGTTCACCTCGGTTGTCTTTAGGTAAAGTGCTCGCCTCAGGAACCGATGTTCTTGGGTTCAAACCCAGCCTAGGTCGACAGATTTTTGATCGATAAAGATCTGTAGCACAACTTACTTCGGAGAGAAATTAAGGCCGTCAATCCCATGTTGATTGGGGAAATTGTGTGTGGATACCTTTACTGGAAAAAGTGGTAGGCTCTTTTGTTCTTGCTCATAAAAATACTCGTGTGCTGATATAATCATTTGGTTCAGAAAATACATGTTAAATACTTAAAATGAACGATAATAAAAAATAATGTGGGCTTCCCCAAAAAGTTGGAAAGTTGTGCACGTCCATGAGTATAAGTATCATTTTTAGTTTTATCTTAGAGAACTGAAATAAAACAAAAGAAAGTGAAAGTTGAATTAAATATTATATACTTTGTATAAAGTTATTTCAAATAACATCTAGTGGTTTTATTACATAGAAGTGTCAGAAAAATGTGCCATTTTCTCATACAGAAAAAGAGTACTTAAAGTTAAGACAATTCTAGGAATATACAATAGTAGTATTCCTTCCTATAGTGATACCCTTTTGTAAAGTAGTCATTGAGAAAGCCAGGTTTTGTAATTCACTCAGTTTTTAAATAAAAATAAATAAAACCTTTTTACATTTATTAAGTTACTACCTTGTGAATGCTATCTTCATATAATTTATCTCAACTAGCATTATAGCAAGGATAAAATGAGAATCTCTGTTCAGAATCAAGGCTGTGGTGTTGGTACGAAAAACTGTCGACTCCAACTCATCCATTTTTATACTGCATGACTCACACTCCTTCATATATATGGGAAATTTATATTAATTAGTAATAAAAAATTTACTACAGTAAAATCCTCCAATACAGATTACTTTATGGGAAGCTTCTTTGATATTGTGAATGTTTATTAATTTTTTAATAAATATGTCAATCCAAATTACAAAAAATAGTCATAAATAATAAAAAAAAATTAAAATGATATAGTTACCATATATTGTTATATTATTATAAGCTTTTATTTTGAGACTAGGGTAAAAGCATGTATATTTTTACAAGCTCAGATTCCATAGTCCTGTTCAGAATCTTAAACAATTTACAAATTAACCGTTCCCACAACTACAGCACTTGATACAGGTCAAAGGGTGCCTGGTTCAACCTCAGGTATTAAGTGTTTTTTATTTGTAAAACATGTCTTACTACATGTCCGGGTTATTCACGTATTCTCACTAATGAGATGGAAATAAGAAAGTTATAATTTTAGAGAAAGTGTACCATTTTTATATGAAGGGAAGGTGATAATCCATTCAAGAAAAAAAAAAGTTTGGTACACCTGACTGGGTTTCCAAACCCTGCTCTACCTATCACTGTCAAATCAGACAAGACAAGACTGATGCCTTAATCCTCCATATGGCCACAGATACAAGTTCCTAAGAACATTGTGAATGTGTTTGTTCATCTTGTTGTACAAATCCTAAAATTCTTTGAGCTTGGCTGGATTAAGTTGGTCTACAAATCTAAAAATCCTTTAAAAAAAAAAATTTATTTTCACCAACTGTACAAAAGAAACTGCATCAGGTAAAGATAATTTTAACAAAAAATCTTCATTATGGTATATTAATAAGAAATTACCTATAAAATGAACTAGAAATGTCCTAATAATATGAACAAAAAAGTGAATCGAATGCAAACGACTAAATCAAACACACATTTACAAATGGAAATTAAATAATATATAGGCCTAATCAATGAAAAGGATTTAACAATTAAACTCTTGCATTCTGCTAAGTGTAATATTGATATACAAATATCTGCTTCAGACGCAACCCTCTACAGCTTAGTTGCAGTGTCTCACTAGGAATGTGTATTTTACAACCAGACAAGCAATCAGGATACAAAGTTTATGGCCAACATTATCTTCTCATTCCAACAATTATGTGATGAAAAAATTATGTTCTGATTATTTAAATGCATTAATAAAATTTTGATGGTATTTAAAAATAGACTTAAATTCAAAATAAATACTTATAATTAGCTCAAAGATGATGCAAACTAAGAGAATATAGCCTAAAATTCCAAAAATTACTAAAAATGACCTATAAAAAGTTTCCTCAACAAGTAACTGAATTTATATGCACATAAACATTGTCTGTGATGTATAAAAAAATGACTTGTTATGAAAATCTTGACCTTGGTTATCTGTAAACTACCCTTAATTAAGTTTTCCTAAAAAAAAAAGATATTTAGATAAAATTTTATAAAATAATTGTTAGTCATTTTAGGACAATTAAAAATGTTCAGAAATCAGTATTACAGTAGACAATGGCTTAGATAAAAAAAAAATTATTTCAAAACAAATACAGTAGGCCTGTTATTTACCATGTTAAACACTTTCCATGTATACATTTTGAACAAACTAGTTAGAAGCGCCATTTTAGAAAAATGTTGAATTTTCAAAAATCAGTTATAGGTAAACATTCATTACTGTTTCCAGTCTTTGGTCTCAAATAAGTTTTTTTATTCAAGATATAAATTTTCCCCTACTGGCTTGCTAGGCCTGTCATTGCTTCATTTTACATCCATTATTACTTTCAGCCTATTGGCTGAGTCAGATTTTTATTCAAGTCATATATTTATCCACTACCGGCTGGCTAGGCCTGTCGTAGCTTCACATGCCTTATGAGCTAACCTAAGACTAGGACAGGCATAACATCCAGTCCCTGGCTGTCAATTTATCAATGTGAAAGGATAAAACCATCTATTTATCAATTATAAATTTTCGGCCATGCCGGGAATCAAACTCAGGACCCCTAGCTCAGTAGGCAGACACGCTACTGACTGAGCTGAGGTGTTGAATTCATTGGCAAATTATCATTTTATAATTTTAGAGTTGAATCAAAATCAAGCTTTTACTGTGACATATGAACATTTGAACATCTAAATAGAGTTTGAACAAAATCTGTCAAACAGTTTTGGCTGTTGCCGGTACAAACACATTGTAGTTACCTTTTTGATCTGATGATGCAAAATGCCAAGATCAATTATAATCTCGAGGTTGAACATTTCCATAGGCACTTTTTCTATATGGGAAAGAAAAGGAGGCGAACAAGAGAAGACAAGAACATAATATTTGCACAATACATTTTTTAAAATACTGTTTTAATAGCTATTTTATAGGAACATATTTTAGTTTCCTACTATAATATTTTATACCTATATTTATATTTTATAGCATTGAAATAAGACATAATATATAACATTTTGTAAGGAATAATTTTTCTTTGTAAATTTAAGTATCATTTTATAATGTATATGTATTTTTAATCTCAAAACCTGTTAAACCTTTGCACTGTTTTACACTGGAACCGGATTCTGGGAGTAACCACTAAATAATCAAATCACAAACGTGAACACCAAAACGTTAGCCATTTCTTCCTGACCTCATCCCATACTGCAAACCTCCAAAACATTATGATACTTTGCACTCTTCCCTTACAAAATAATAAGAAACCTAAATTACATGTAGTTAGCCTAATGCAATAACATTAAGGTGCGGCCGAAGGGAGAGCAAGTATTTTTACAGTTTTTATAGAGTTGAAATTTTTTGGTCAAAATAGATAAAATATTTCTCCAGTAGCAACATAGAGCTTAGTTTTCTGCATATGCTAATATCAACATATTTTGAATATTTGTCAAGGGTGTCCTGGAATTTTGTGAAAACTTTTTAAACAAAGAGAAAAAGTTTTGACAAAATTCCAGGATATCCTTGACAGATATTCAAGATCTGTTGATATTAGCATATGCAGAAAAATAAGCTCTATGTTGCTACTGGAGAAATATTTTATTTATTTTGACCAAAAAATTTCAATTCTATAAAAACTGTAAAAATACTTGCACTCCCTTCGGCCACACCTTAAAGATTCAGTCTTTCTGGAGGTTTTGTTTTCCTAGATTAATGGCACAGGATGTGAGGTGGTGTCTCCAGAATTTCCACGGCAGTAAGCTGGATTGGAGCTGGTACAGGCATTTTTAATGGAGTTGAATCGCCCTCTGCACCAAGGTTTATTCTCATTTGAGGTGATGGTGGCCTCTGAATTTTTTGAGGCTCAGGTGGCAGAACTGACTGTCGTTCTGGGATGACTGATGCTTCCATGGGCTGCGGTTCTGTGTTTGGCATTTAACATGTTATTTTCCTCAATTGATCTGCATGTAAAAGTCACTCTTTTCTTGTTTCATTACAGTAAACTAAGTATGTTTTAAAATGAGGTGGCCCAATGGCTGGATAATTTTATAATAAAGGAAATTGATAAAACTAAATAAAAGGGAAAAATCAACTACTAAGAATAAATTTGATGAAGAAATCCCAACTAGGGCAAGAGGAAAAATGTGGGAAGAATCCAATGCACAAAGGTGACAGACATCTTCCTTTCTTCTGTCTTCTATAGTAGAAGTAGTCACACACATATTTTAACACAAATAAAATAATATTTCGGCATTGTTGCCATTTATTTATTTATTTATTCAGAAGTTGTTTACAAAAATAGCCAAGATCGGCTCGTATGCATATAAACATCCTAATGTAGGCGTGGTTCATTCACTAACTAGCTACATACATTTAGGAAAGTGAGGTCTATTACAGGGTATAAATTATTTGTCCTCATCCGACCACATTATTTTAGATGCATTCAGCCCAATAAATAGTAAATAGTAAAACTGCCATTAAACATAAAAGTATACAACTACAACAACAACAAAAAAACCTTTACAAAATATAGAAAAAAAAGTACAGTATACATACACATTCTGCTCCCAATATAATATCAGTTTCTTACAAAATTACAAATAACGTTTCACCCACATATCACCTGGTCAAAATTGTTTTCTAGAATGTATCTTTTAACTTCCTTTTTAAAAAGATTAAGTTTTTTTCATCAAACACAAAGAATAAGAGTATAAATAACACAAACCATGGATTACTCCATTTTGAATTTTTAAAAGAAACTGCTAGAAACACATTGTGCCAACTGTTTTTGGGAGTAAAGGAAGAAGATGTCACCTTTGTGCATTGGATTCTTCTCACATTTTTCCCCTTTCCCTAGGTGGGCTTTATTCATCAAATTGCGTATAACCCGAACGGGTAGTAAGACGCGGTGCTAATAATAATAATATTCATCAAATTTATTCTTAGTAGTTTATTTTTCCTTTTTCTTTACTTTATCAATTTCCTTTATTATAAAAGTAAACTAAGTATGACACTTTAATGCATCTTTAAAGAACGACACCAGTTTCCCATCTAAACTCATTATATCCTGACATATTTATTTGACTGTTTCTTCTGAGAAGAACTCCAGTGATTGTTTTTTATGAATAGTTGAGTCACATGGTTTACTGAAGCTTAGTTTTAAGATGTGCAATCTTGTTTTTGGTGTGCATCGCAAAACTAGTTCAGAAGGTGCTTGGCAGTGATTCCTACAGTTGATAACTGCACTGTAGTTGCAAGTAGTAAAAGAAAAATATGCTTTGTCTGACAGTGATAAAACTAACCCTCATGTTTTAGAAAATTGTAAGTAGCGAATATCAATGGCAGCACAGTCTAAGGCCACTCATTTTAGACTAGACTAACATAACAGGGGTAACAGGGAGATAGGGGCTTAAATCCTGGTTGGATACTACAGATGGTGGTTCCCTAAATGGTTTTTCACTCTACCTCCACATAAATGTGAATACACTTCTTCTAAATTCAACATTCCTCATCCCTAGCTCATTAGTAGATGTGTATAAAGCCTGAACAGATCCTTGCTTTAAAAAAATAGGCCTATGATGTGAAAATACAAATAAAGAATAACTTCATAAACCTAGATCTGTTTCGAACACCACACAAGAGACTTTATGACCCCCAGGTTAAGAACCTCTGCACTAGTATAGTAAATATTTAGCTTGAAACTCTTTTTTCAAACAAAGCCACTCAATACCATAATGAGCAAAACATCTGGTGCTCGCAATGTCGAAATGGTATGACATACCCGGGGTCCTATTGGCACTCTAACCTATTCTCAAGAGTGGCTCTTAGTCATAGCCTGAAAAGTGACATAGGCAGAACACCCCTCCTCTTTCTTTTAGCACCATATCTTATAACCTGTTCGAGTTATTCTCAATGTAGACCTACTTAATTCACTCTTATGGTTAAGATGAGGAAGGTTGAATTTAAAGTAAGCCTTAACTGTATCCACATTTGTATGGAGGGAGAGTGGAAAACCATTTAGAAAAATACATCCTCAGTACACTAGGCAGGGCTTAAAACCCCAATCTCCCTGTCATCAACACTCCATTATATGGATTGCAAGAGTGACGTCTTAGACCATTCGACCACTGAGGTACACCTATCTTCCCCCTCCACATTGACTATTTAGCAACAAAGGTGGTGAAAGTTGGCCTTAATACGTTCCAGATGAAGTTTAGAGCCTTAAGTATTGTCGGTCTTATAGCAAGTTAACAATTTCAGAATTAAATCAAGCAATATAACACTAGTATATATACTTAGCATAAATCAATACTTTCTCTAGAACTATGACAGTTTAAATCCAATTTTAGTTTTCACTTCTTGCCATGTTAATTCTGCAATGCTTGAGGCTTTTTCTGCACCTTCTTCAAGTACATCCTCTAGATGTTGAGGTCTGGACATTAAGTCACGGATTTTTTCTCGGATCGGCGATAACTTGTCCTCTACGACTTTAGCAACTACAAGCTTATACTTTCCAGTGTCCAAATGTGCATTCTCTTTACAAATATCTTCCGGATTTATTCCACTTAGCATGGAATGAATAGTTATCAGGTTTGCTATTCCTGGTCGTTCCCGAGGGTCGAATGTAACGGCTGAAGTAAAATCTGTGATAGCTTTTTTACATTTGTCCAAAATAGCTTCGGACGAATCTGTTAGCTCTATTCGACTACGAGGGTCTGCATCTGATTTGGACATTTTTTTGAGTGGGTCACGAAGGCTTTTTAATCTACCTATAGAGTCTTCCCCAATAATAGCTTTTGGAACAGGGAAAGTTTCACCAAAACGATTATTGAAAGTCCTTGCAAGATGTTGCGCCAGCTGCAGATGTTGCAGCTGATCTTCTCCTACAGGGACGTGAGTACCCTTATACAATAGAATGTCTGCAGCCTGTAGAACTGGATAAATAAATATTCCTAGTGGTACCTCCTTCAATCTTGCAGACTTCTCCTTGAATTGAGGAAGATGTCCCAGACGTGCCATTGTAGTGAGGCTGCCAAGCACCCAACATAGCTCAACATGTTGAGAAACTCTTGATTGCTGGAACAGTATACTTTTGTCTGAATTGATCCCACAAGACAGTAAAGTTGCGGTCATTTGGTAAATGTTTTTCTTTAGTATTGAAGGGTCTTGAGGGGATGTTATAGAGTGCAGATCAGCAATGCAATAAATTACAGATTCCTCAGTGTTCTGAAAGTCAACCCATTGCAATATAGCACCAAAGTAGTTGCCAAGATGTAATACTCCTGTTGGCTGAATACCAGAAAATATACATTTAGGTGTTGTATCAGCAAAAGTACAATATTTATTTTGTATTTTATATAAATTAAATGTTTGAAACAGGAAACGTTTAGCATTTCCACATTTGGTTCTAAATATAAAATTCGTAGTCATTTTTTTGAAATAGATTATATTTTAAAGTACAAAATAAACATAACCTAAAACTTCTTTACCTTTCATTGAACACATTAGAGTGAATCTATCTGCAACTGCAACGAAGACAAAGCACTAGAATTTACCAATGTAACAGAAAAGTTACTACGTTAATTGTAATGTCAATCAAAGATTTGGTTAGGATACACGAGCTTGGACAAATCCATATCAAGTGTGAAGTTCCACGTTGTATGTTTATTATATAGATAGATAGCAATAACGCATAGTTTGACGTATTCAAAGAATAAATGAATTAAAAAGTTTAAAGTTTCAATTACACTATCCAGTTTTACTTATTGACACGAAAGTCATATTTGAGTAGACGTTCATTAATAATGCTCAATGCCATTTCCTTTTCTATGGCCAATGCTTATCAGGTTCAACTTTTTTTTTCTTTTTTTTTTTCTTCAATGCACTGAAGTAACTTAGTTTAATCAGCCAGGAACACTCGTATCCGATTCACTTCCGACGTTACTTTCTTGTTATTACCATGCGTACATTTGTAATTTTGTATATGGGTGAGAACCCAAAGAGGCACCCACCACTGAGCACATGGCATTTATAAACCTGCCACAAATTCTAAATATTTCTAAAAAATGGAGGAGTCAACCCTGACTTCACGGTAAAATGAGGTAAGTGTGTATTCACTCTTTTAAGGTGGTTGAGGTTGATGTATATGTTTGGTTATAACCACAATAAACAGGTGGGGAACCCGGATCTTCTAAAAATTTAGATTTCGTCAGACTTAGACGAGACACTACCAAACAGGTGAAACAAAACACAAAAATATAATAAAAGGGAGGGTGGACTAGATTCTGATGGACTCATGATATATAGTCGAGGAAAGGTGTATCAGGGATACCAGTGGTGAATATCGCTGATGAACCAGGGATACCTGGGATACCGGCTAGGGGAGACGGAAAGTAAATGGATACAGATGAGACGTCGGAAGTTGTTCCTTACTCGAAGAGCCCTGCTCGCTTGGAAGCAAGCGTGATTCTGGGCTGGAGCTATCGAGCACTCCAAGGATGTCGACTGGCCACGGTAGGAATTGACCAGAGAAGAAAAAGAAAATGGGAATCCCTACAAGGAAAAGATATAAACTGATTGTGTGTAAACAACGGCACTAGGTATAAGTTAGGTTAAGTTAGATTTAAGTCCAAAGCAGGTATATCAAAAGGAAAAAAGTGTGTATAGTCAAAATAACTTCAATAGAGAAAGAGGGACAAGTATAGTTATAAGTTACCATAAATTTAATAATGGTATTGTTATATAGTAGACAGAGCTGCTAACAGGCACAGGTCGAGGTAAATGGGTAATGATCAATAACAGGACAAGTAGTTTTAGTAGTAGTATATGTTTATATTCCAGAAAGTTTATGTGTACAATTTTTAGATTAACTATATAGAAGACATGTTGTGATATGAATAGAGCAGAAAAAGTCCTGATTTATAGTAAACTAAGATGTCAAGACAAATGTATAAGGAAATTGAAAATAAAAATAAAAAACTATATCACCTTTAAACATTACGCACCATATTTAAGGGGCTATAACTTTTATGTTTGAAATTGCCCCACGATCACAGATGGTGGCAATGACCAGTATAGTGCTATGTGTATATAACCACCCTACATAAGTGGTGTGTAACCTGGGTCTTCTGGAAATTTAGAACACATCACCTTTAAATATCATTTGATGAACAAACTCACGCCCTATACGTGCCAGGTTTAAGGCCCTGTAACTTTTATGTTCAAATCTGCCCCACAATCGCCTATGACGATAATTATAATCCTAGGTGTAAATATACATCCTACATAGGTATGAAACCCGAGTCTTATGTAAATTTAGAGCACACCACCTTTAAGCATGCGATGATGCACAAACTCACGTTTTACACACGCCAAATTTAAAGCGCTATACAATCTATGTTTGAATCTGCCCCACGATTATCGATGGTGGCAATTATAGAATTAGGTGTATATAACCACCCTACATAGGTTTGAAACCCGGGTCTTCTGTAAATTTAGAGTACATCATCTTTAAACATTCGATTATGAACAAATTCGCGCTTTACTCACGCCAAATTTAAGGCGCTATAAAATCTATGTTTAAATCTACCTCACGATCACTGATGGTAGTAATTATGTGTAAATAACCACCATAAATAGGTGTGGAACCCATGTATTCTGGAAATTTAGAGCACATCACCTTTAGATATCATTTGATTCACGAACTAGCACCCTATACGTGCCACACTTAAAGCGCTATAACTTCTGTTTGAAACTGCCCTACGATCAACGATGGTGGAAGTTATAATACATGGTGTGTATAACCACCCAACATTAGTGTGGAACCTTAGCCTTGCGGAAATTTAGAGCACTTTACATAGAACTTGCCTTTTATTTAGTGCATTAGAAGTCCACTTTAATGGGTAGATATATAACTAATGGGGATTCTTGGTGTGAAAGTTTATTGATACCACACTGAGCGAATCCTGTTTTCCCCTAGAATAGACGGCTATGCGCATTATGCGATTGTGGAAATCTTCGGTCAGATCGTTGATTATCATTCTTTTGTTTCAGTCTTTTGGCGGTTTGTTTTATAAATGTTTAATAATTGTGTGCCAAAGTTAATATGAAAACTAAGGAGTTAATTTAATAGGACCTGTGTGTTGTTTTCTTAAAAAACGTAATAAATTAGTTATTCTTGAGTTATTATAAGTTTTAATTTCTCCTTAGGCCGGTCAAACTATAATATTTGGATAGATTACCACACCTAATTATTGACAATGGAAAGTACTAAATCGCCAAGAAGCTCTAAAATGTTAGTTGTTCCTTTAACACCTTCTTTGAATCGTTTAGGTTATGGAACAGGTAAATGGATTTTTTGTGCCTTTTTTGTTGATAATATCATTACGGTTCGTCCTAAAGTTTTTATTTAAAGGTTTTAGGCTGTTTACTAAACTAAAATGAAATACACGAGTATTAGATTTAATTTCCTTGAGCAAAGATCTGTGATGAGATCTTTTAAAATACTATCGAATGTTAACCTACCAAGGTTTGATTTAATAATAAACTAAAGCAATAATAAACTATTGAGTTATGTCTATAACATTCAGATTATATGAGATGTTATTCTCTGAAGATATAACTTTTTGTGGACAAATCTTTGGCTTTATGCGAATAGTCTACTTATCTATGCCGCGAATAGTCTACTTATCTATGCGGCGTTGTCTTGACTCATGCCCTTGATAGCTGCATTGGCAATCATGTGATCAAGTGTAGATCTGTCCGAATAGTCGTGAACGATACCTATGCAGTCTTCTTGAGGTCTAGGTCTTTGTCACCATGGATATGATGGCTACCAGCCATGCATGCACAGTTCTTGCTGTGTCAGTTGCGGTGTTTCACTGGCAATTGTTTTAGTATTATCGTTTCGTCTGCTAGAGCACTGACTTACGTTTTTCGCCATTTTAAATAAGATTGTTGTTGTTCGAATAGTTTGATGTAGTCCTCACTATGAACAGTGTGAGAAGTGTAAACTCATCAAGACTGCATCAAGTCTAAAACTCAAAGGTCCGACTAGGGAGCCTTGGACTATTTGGACACAGCCTTAGTGTTGTATTTATGGGTTTCAGGTGTTGGTGTATTTAACATGATCCGTTCCCCTCACATGGGTGTGATGTGTTCTCCTTGGGCCATAAAGAAACTCCAGAGAGGTAATGTATAGCCCCATCTACAGAGTTCGCAAGCTCCATATTCTTATAGTCCTTACCTGTAAGTCCTTGGTCTTTAGAAATGGAAATTGTCTCCACAGCCCGTATCCTTAATCACGTGACTATGCCACCCAATGAGAAAGTTGGAAACAACGTCCAATTAAACTCTTCAAAAGGAAATTTTCTAGCTCTAGGTGCAAGTAGATGTCATCTGCAAAACAGACGGTATCCCAGCTGAACAATTTTTAACAAACTTAACTAGGCCCTACACAACAAATGTTGATAAAACGTCCAGAATAGGCTACATATGAAAGGTAGGTTATGTATAATCAAAACTAATATATTTAAAACACAAGCTAGTTTGTTTAATTGATATGAAAATGCCATTGGTGCTTTCATTTCGTTTCTTGTGCACCGTTACTGTGCTGTGATTGGTAGTCCTTAGAAAGTTATAGTTGAGTCAACTTCTATAGAGTGATAAGGACTAAGGAATTAAGGATAAGGACTCTGTAGACAGTGCAATCTGTTAGTGTGGAGTTGAATTCTTACGGAGTATTATGCACCTATCTGATATGGAAAAGAAAACAACTGCTGTCGGTTGAAAAACAACTTAGCTTGTGCTTATTTGAAAATTGGTTCAAGAATTAAAGAAATATGCAGGCACTTAACCCAAGCTTTACTCTAAATACTTGAAAACAATGAGACCGTTTTTTTATGTGATCTATGTTTTTCATTTTTATATTATTTTTATTTAGGGCCTATGTTTTTTATATTGAAATATTATATGTGAGAGTTCAAATAATATAATAAAACACATGCAGCACTCAAACCATAATCATTATTTTTACACTTTAGTATTTTTAGCACTCCTGTTAGGGATTCAAACCAGGATCTCCCAGCCATCAGCATTTCAGTCTATTGTGAGAGTGACATCTTAAACCATTTGTCCATCGAAGCTGGTTGCATTTTAGTTAGTTTACCATATTCAACTTTTAATCTAAAGCAGATATGATGGAGCTCTGCAAAATTTCATGACAATCAATTTTTAAGGGTTCCTCAAATCACAAAATGTTTAGAACTACTGCACTACTCAATAGGTTCACCTTTATTTAACTCATTTATTAGATCTTATAAGTTGAATTCAAGCAACAATTCATTTTACGTTAAACAAACTAAACATATTTGCATAAAATATGAAGCAGGGAGACTAAAGTCTGTGCATGTGTAGCTAATGTAACCTCTAACATACTGTACTAGCTCTTGTCTTCATAAAGTTGAAAATCAGAGTCACAATTTTCTTAAGTGGCTACCAAACTATGGACACTTTGCAGGTAATGAGAACAAAGAACACAGCCAACGTCTGAAGAAGGAAGCGGAGATTTTACGTAAACTTCACCACCCCAACATTGTGGGGTACCGAGCCTTCCTTCAGACCGACGATGGTCGAGATTGCCTGGCCATGGAGAAGTGCTCTATGTGTCTAGGGAACATGATCGAGGTCCGACAAGAGGAGGGCCTTGCCGGACCCTACCCGGCTGCCGACATACTAACAGTGGCGGCTGGTTTGGCCAAAGCGTTGGACTACTTGCATAGAGACCAGCTGCTTCTGCATGGAGATGTCAAATCCTACAATGTTCTTATCAGCGGTACTTGGTTTTATAAATTGTGAATTGTGTACTTGTCTGGCATCTTAACTCAGTCAGTAGTGTGTCTGTGTACTGACCTTAGCCAGGGTCCAGGTGCGGCTGAAAAATGTATCATTTGGGAAATTTGGGTCTCTCCCTTCACTGTGCTGAATTAATGGCCTGCAGCTGGATGTTATGTCTGTTCAAGATATAAGTTAATAATAATAATAATATTTAGCACCGAGCCTTACTACCCGTTCGGGAAGATATAAGTTAATATATAAGTTGTCTGCTGATATAATCAATCGGTTCAGAACGTACACGTTAAATACCTCAAATAAATGAAAAGAAAAATGAAAATGGTTTTATAGCCATAGTGTTGGCTTCCTTTTATGTGTTCCAATCCCTCTTTCCTTTACCTTCGCCCATAATAAAGGTGAACATTGTGTCTGTTATGTGTCTTCAGGTGACTTCGAGGCAGTGAAATTGTGTGATTTTGGGGTTTCTCTCCCACTGGATGAAGACGGGATTGTGGTAGAAGGCTCTGGTATGACCTATGTGGGGACAGATCTCTGGAGCTCCCCTGAAGTTTTGGATGGGGGCCTTGTCACTAGCAAGGCAGACATGTTCTCTTACGGTCTTGTTTCATGGGAGATGATAGCTCTCACAGTTCCAAACCTCTCCTTCGACCAGTCTTTGGTGTTTAGCGGCAGTGAAGCAGAGGATCTCCAAGTTAGTTTTATTTCAAATAGAAAGTAAATTGTAAATAAACTAGATTTTTAGTATTCTGGTTCATCAGTTTCATATCATGTTTGTTTTTGACAGAACTAATTATCTTATTTTTTGGAAAAGCTTACAGAAATGCTTAGCTAAAAGAAAATAATTGTGGTTAGGTGCACTGATTATCAAAATTGCAGCCTTGAAGAAAACAAATTATGTTTTTTATGGACACCTATTTATCGCTGGAAGAGTGGTATCTAACAGCTAGCAGAAAGTCTTTTACGCTAACATTGCCTGAAATTGACTATGTCATCCTATTCGAAAATAATTACTATTTTCTTACTAATACTATATAATCAATACAAAGTGTTATCAAACAATTCTATTAAATACTTCCCTAAGGATTACTGTATAGTTGCTGTTTCCAAAACTAATTGAAAGAACAAAATATATTAATAAAACTAATATGTTTTTTGTTTTGCAGTTGTGGCAACAAGAGATATTATAGTTTATGATAATTAGTTAAAGAGCTCTATATTCACACTTGTATTTTGATATAAATGGCAACAAAAAAATCTATAACTAAGAGAGAGAGCCATACAAAATATTATTTTCAAAATGAAACATTTTTATTTTGTAAACTGTGTAAGAACACAACTGCCTTGACTGTATGATGTCATCAATCACTCTTGTTTAGGCTGGTTCACCATCTTAATTTCAAAAGAACACACCACATTTTAAAAAGCTTTCATTTAAAAAGCATTTTCTAAGTGAACCATAGATGCTTTCACATAAAAATAAATATCTTAACGTTTATTTTCAAGTTTGTGTTTTAACAAATTGTTTTTTGTGTTAATGTACTTACTACCGAAAGTAACACAAAATCAACTTATGGTCTTGAAGATCATATGGTTTGGCAAATGGCTTTATGGTCACTTTTCTTAGCTGGAAGATACCACCTCTCCTGTGGATGCCTTATAGATAGAGACATGCAAAAGTGAGGTTATTTTTAGGGTAAAAGTGGTGTTATTTTTCTATAAAAAAACTATATATGCTGAAAGTGATGTTATTATTTACGAAAATATGAGTCGAATTAGTATTCATTAAAAAAAACTAGGATAGAACTGTCTAAATTTTTTGTTCATATTGTGTATTTTGCTATTTATTAACATATTTGAAGAAAAGTAAATATTTTTAATGTTAACATAAAAAAAATCCTAAATATCTGTGAAAAATACTCATATTGCCTGTGATTTGTTTTATACCTTTAAAATCTGCAAAAACAGATACTATTCATATAAAAGGCAGCCCTGCCACATTGACAATCATATTGCATGATGTGGTGTTTGCCAGATTACAAAGAAATTGTGTTTATTTGGAAAAAAACTTAAATTCATGTTATTGTGAAAACAGTAAAATTCGTGTAAAAATTTGTATCACGAATGTGAATTTTGCATGTCCCTACTTATAGATACTTATTTTCCTCATTTCAGTTTAGTAACATGCCTCCATCTTCCTTTATGCTTCCACCATTCTTCTCCTCACACTTACACACTTTTTTATCTGCTCCTCCCATTTCTATCTTGGTCTTCCTTGCAGTCTTTTTCCCATGTACTTCATCTCCATCCTTCTCTTTCGCATCCTCTCCTTTTCCATCTTCATTTTATGAACATCTCAATCTTGTTACCACTACTTTCTCATGTATTCCAACATCCTCATTATATGACCATATCATCTCAGCCTTGCATCTTCTACTATCTCACATAATCCCTGTACCCCAACTCTTGCCGCCATAACTTCATTCCTAATCCTGTTTATCCTCGTGACTGCTAACATTGATGACATGCCACTAATTTTTTAATCGTAAAACATTTTTGATAACCTTAACAATAAACAAATTAATGCATATTATGACATGATGTCATAGAATTCTTATACATCTTTCTTTTCATGATGGATTGTCTGAATGACTGTTTAAACTTTAGAAGATGACAGTTGTTTATGTCCTTTATTTCTATGAAAAGTTGGAAGGGGTACATTGGTTAGGCCAAGGCTATTTAGGGGGTAGCCTATACGACTGCCTAAAGTTTGGTGAAACTCTCTTAAATTAATGTGCCTTGTGGCCCACATTACCATGTCTATGATTTTAGATGTAATACTGTTTGTAATCTCAAGAATACTTTGTTTATTTTAGAACAAAGACCCCAATAAACTAGACAACAATTTAGAAGACAGTACCGAAGAGCCCAACTACAGTGGACTTCTAGACGTGAGCTCCCAGGATGTTATTCTCCAGGATAATTGTGGTGGGTATAATGGACTCGGAACAATTCCCTACTTCGCAACAAACATTTAGCAAAATTATATGAATGAACTAAAGTGTGTTAAGCATGTTACACGGAAAAAAAAACCTCCATGACGTAAGTTTGCAATAAAACCATACTAACTGAGCAGCCATTTTCTGTTGGTGAAGTTAGTACTTAATTCTGTGGTTATAAGGTGTAATCTGGTCAGCACAACAAACCCTCCAGCCATTTATCAGGGTTTTCTAGAGTGAAGCTGCTACTTTATCATTCAAGGCGCTCCTCATTTGTCCTCATGAGGCTGAGTTGACCTTGCTTCAAATCTTGGCTTCACAGAAAAAAATCTGGAAGTGCGGGAATTGAACCCGGGACTTCTGGATCTGTAGCCAGGAACTCTGCCCACTAGACAACAGATGGTCTTAAGCATTAAGCATTAAATAAATATGATAGGATTGTAAGAGAATGAAGCTCAAATAAAAGTTTAAAAAAACCACTAATCGGTTTGTGTTATGGTTTTTAGTTTTATTTGTACACCAATTTTACCACAATTTTATTGTATTTATTTAATTACATACTTTAACATGTCATAAAATACATACAAAGATGGAAAGCTGCTTGTGATGACGACATACCAACTGACTTGAAGGAACTGGATAGCAATGGATTAATGGCTCTGACAAAACTTGTAAATAGGATCTACGAAACGAGAATGGCCCGAGGATTTTCAAGATGTAACCATGGTGGTTTTAAAGAAGAAGAAACAAGCCAAGAAATGCAGTGACCACAGGACCATCAGCCTCTGCTCTCATGTGGGGAAAATCATAGCAAGAATACACAACAGGCAACTGGAATAGGAAATAGAAAGTGTGATGGATGAAGACCAATTTGGATTCAGAAAAGAAAAAGAAACCAGAGATGCCACCAGAATGCTGAGAATAATTTTAGAGAAAGTGCTGGAAGTCGAGAAAGAAGTCTACATTGGTTTAGACCAGTAAAAGGCATTTGATAGAGTGAAGTGGAAGAAACTGATTGAAATAGTCAATAAAATCTGCATCAACTGAAGGGACAGAGGACTGATCACAAACCTGTACTTGGGACAGCGAGTGAAGATGAGGCTGAATAATGGAGAGACTAAACAGCATAGAGACAGGAAGAGGAGTGAGGTATGGATGGTGTTTGTATACCATTCTGTTCAACTTGTATGGAGAGTGGCTGGTCAGGGAAGCCCTGTAGAGACGGCAATTTCAGGATGCATCATCAACACAATAAAATAAGCAGATGATCTTTTAATGCTGGCCAAAAGTAAAGCCGAGTTGCATGAAATAATAGACTGGCTTGTGGAGATAGGGAGTAGATGTGGTATGGAAATCAAAATTGAGAAGTCAAAAGTGATGGTGATTACAAAAAAATTAAGACCCGCTGAAAATCAAAATTGGAAACCAGGAGTTGGAAAACTAAGCATTTCAAATACCTAGGCAATCTACTGCTGACAAATGATGCCTACTGCACTAAGTAAATTAGGTCGAGGATTGCCAGGACCAAATAAACTTTCAACAAAAAGAGGTTACTTCTGATCAGCAAGCTGAGTTTGGAACGGAGAAGAAACTGATTAAATGCTACATTTGGAGCATCGTGCTCTATGGAGCATAAACTTGGACTTTTAGGAAGATGAAAAAGAAATACTTTGAAATGTGGTGCTGGAGAAGACTTGAGAAGATTAAGTGGACAGACAATGTGACAAATAAAGTAGTACTAAAAGAGTGGTTCAGAAGAGAACCATTAACATGCTTTATGCACTTTCTTTCATATACATGTATTATTTTATAAAAAAAAGTTACTTGAAAAAAATAAGACTCACCTTAAGTAATTGTCACAAAAGAACCATTGTTAATATTTTTCTATATAAATAGGAAAGTTGCATTTGCGGTTTCAAACTCCTCCCATATTTCACTATTTCACATTATCTGCTTCCCTTCTCTTCCATCCCCACTGATAGCAGAACAAATACTGTGTGATGGTATAAACCTGGTTTTTCTGTTTGCAGGCAGTAGGCCTCCTCTGCCTGATGTTTCACTAGGAGCGGACTACAACCCAGTCTTGTATTTGTTTGAATGGTGTACAGAGCATGATCCAAACAAAAGACCCAGGGCACAAGAGGTCTTGGATTGGATGGAATCTCCCAACGTGAAGTGAACTTCATATCAACTTGAGTTTGTTCAGAAACATTTTTCTAATTTTGTACAATTTTCAAACTTAGACCATTTTGTATATATTATATATAGTATAAAATTATAGTGTATATTGTAAAAACCACTTTAAGAACAGTCTAAGATGAGTTTTCTTTGGTGCACTACATTCTTCTAATCATGTTCATGCTAACGGGTAAGGGTTGAGAAAGGTAGAAATTAGAGAAAATATAATTAAATTTGCATGGAAAAAGAGTTGGAAACAATTTAGGCAAAACCACCCTCAGACTTCAGTACACCCGACCAAGATTAAAACCCTGATATCCCTGTCATAGGCAGTCAAATCTTTTGCTACAAGAGTGACAGACTCTTAAACCATACGACCATTGATGCAAATAAATGTATATATTAATTAATTTGACATCGTTAGGTAAAATTAATATTTTGATTAATAAAATAGTGCATTCAACACAACTGTAGTTATAATTAAAACAATTTTCTTTGAATATACATTGTGAAGTACATACACAGTACATTTTATTAACAATGGTCCTGTCTTTTTTCAAATAATTAAAAAGTATAGTACATTATGAGGAAATCATTCAAGTTTTGTGATATAAAATAGTGTTCATATAAGCATTATATTTTTTTGATTATAAGACACACTTTTTTACCATTTCACCTTCTCTAAAAACAGGGTACTTCACAGAATCACAGTTCTCTTTTGACCAACGCTCTCGATGACTCAGAAGATGATATATTATTGGCTAGTAAATATTAAAAATAGTTCAGAAGAATCAAACTGAATATAGTGGACTGTGAAATTGATTCAGATGCAGATATCGACGGCTCAGGAGAATCACACCTAAACTGACTCAAAAAGAAGTGATGAATATAGAGGTGGTCGGGCATTAAATCGAGCATCTAAAAATCCCGGAATGTCGGGCGAGTTTTTTTTATTCCTGTATTTCAATCGGGCATCTCAAGAACTTGGTGTGTGTGTGCATGTGTATATATATATAAAATGCCATGTTAGCTCTAACCTCTAATTCAAACTTTGATAAAAAAACAGTGCTTAACTGATATTTATAATTGAATTATTTCAATTCAACTAATACTAAACAAAGGTAAGTATTATTTTTAATTAATTCATAAATTATTGTGATTGCTTTCAACAAAACTATGATAGTGTTTTTCACAGGTTACAAGTCTACAACATCGTGAAATCAAGATTCCTACAATTTAATTCTCTCTGTCAATGCCAACAACATAACAAATTCAACATTTAAAAATTGAGATTAAGTCCGAAACTTGCAAAAACTTAATTTTAAATTAGTTTTCTTTACATTTCTTAAATTTATTACTATTAGCCAGATTTGTTAGGATGTAAATATAAAAGTATGCATCAAATGAACATTAATAGGAAACTGCTATTTTTCATTTTGTGACTTTTAACTTGTAATTTGAAATTTAATAGGCCTGTGCCAAAGTTTTTCTATCCTTTTAAAAAAATTAAATTGGACTGTTAAACAGATGATTTGAAATGTTATAGGCATGTGACAAAGTTTTTTTGCAAAATGAAATACCCGCCCGAATCTACCCGTGACCGAGTATAATTTTGTAATGCCTGCTTGATACAAATATTTTCTGCCCAACCACCCCTAGATGAATAACATACCTATTAATAAGTAGCATACTATTGTTAGTAAATTGAATTCTGTAGTAAAAATATTTATTATATATAGGGTATTTTAGCAAATTATTTTTATTTATTTTCTTCGAAACAAAGTTTTTTCTCTACTAGTGGTACTGAACAATTAAGGTGGCTCTTACAATCGATGGCGTTTTAGAATCAAAGAAATATGACATCTCTTAGAGGTAATATTTGCCACAAAATCAATATTTCACTTTTTGGGCAAATAACGGCCCTCTGCAGCCTTCAGCTCATGGTCCTGTTGCAGCCTAAAGATTTCTTGAACTGTTGCTACCTGGAAGATAGAATTTAATAATTGTTAAAAAAGGTAAAAGATGTTTAGAGCTCATACACACATAAAATTTCCCTTCAACAATAAACAATACTGTGCGGTCCATTACATTATTTATTTTATTTTTTTGAGATATCTAGCATGCACTTTCTGAACTAACTGATTATACTAGCATATGAGAATTTCTATGTGCGAGAGCAAAAGGGCCTACCAATTTTTACATGCCTTCCAGGGTTATTTTACATGCCACAATCAAAATGGGACTAATAGCTTTACTTACTCTCCGAAGAAAGTTGTGCTACGATTTTTTATCACTAAAAAAATATCTGTCAACCTATGAAGATTGGGTCCGTAGGAGAGCACTTAGCTCCAAGACCACTGAGGTCAACTGGTGCATCAATACATTGATATAACAATAAAAAATATTAAATTTTATTTTAGCATCGCATCTTACTACCCATTTGGGTGACGGCAGGAGCAATATGAATAGAACTTGCAGTTTTATTCATTATATTTCATCAATTATTAGTACAGTCAAGTGCTGAAATGGCTTCAACTAGTAAACAAAAAGTTTCTTGGTCTAAAAAATGGTTAACTGACAAATAAATGACACAGATACTTTGTGATTCTGACAATGAAAATGATTTAGTAGCTAATAGTGATAATGAGGATGTAGATTTTTCTGATGATTATGATAGTGATAGTGTAGAACTAACTGAAGGTTTTCGGCAATAATAACATAGATAGGCCTTCTAAAAGTGGTAGTTCTTTTGACAATAGTGATTCATACAATCCAACAAATGTAAACAAAGCAAGATTATTGAGAGAAAAAATACACTTTTTGGGGTAAATCAACACAATGCTTTATAAATAATTGTATGTTATGTATAAATTTGACTTTTCTCAACCAAAGTAAATACAGTCCAAAAAAGTAATCTTCGTCAATAATAGTTATAATTTGCTATGATAAGAACATGCCTAGTGTGGAAGAAAGAGGAGGAATATAAACTGAAGAATATGGGGGAAATAATATAATTGGCAGGGAAGTGAATTTAGAGTGAATTAAGTAAAATAAAATGATAAAGGAGAGAAAAAGAGATAAATAAAGGCTGAAGGGAAGTGTTGAGGAGAGAGGGGTTGATAGTGAAAGTAGATTGAGGGGAAACGGCAGGGAGAATGTAAATGGGAAGAGGAGGGAGGAGAAAAAAAATGATAATTTAGCATGACATAAAAATGCTTTTTAGGGCATTGAAATTTCAAATATATTATAGAAGTTGTATCAGCCAAACTAACTTGTGCATAAAGTATTTTGATGTGAATTTAAATGGTAATATAGTGTAAAACATAGCCAGGTTATATGGTAATTCAAGGGGTTAAAACAATGCTTTATAATCGTGTTGATGCTTTTACCACATAAAACTTACTATGATACTCAAATGCTGACCTTTTTTTCAACATTGAGAAGTGACTGGTCAGAGAGGATGCGTCGGCTGGTCTCTTGCATGGCTGTCACCGACGCCCGTAGGTTGTGGTTGGCCCAGATTACTGTGGCAATGCCCAGCTCATGGAACCGGCTGGTAGGGGTGGAGTAATACTTGGTTGGTACAATCACTACAGGAGCCTGTGAAACACAATAACTGTATCTTTTTCACCCTTCTAGATACATACTTTAAATAATGTTCAGGTCATGAAATACCCAAATCACTAAATATTAATTTTGCACCAAGCTTTGAAATTTCAAATCTGATTTTCTATAATATTCATATTTGATTGGAGAATGAGAATCTTAATAATTGAAAGGTTCATATCGGTTTTTAAATCTCCTATTCAAATAGACCACAGATTTAGATTGGAAATAATTTAATTCAAATATAAAATCATCATCATCAACTGTTTCCAACCTGTGGCCAGGCCAGTTTAGTAAAATGCCTCCATCCTCTAACCTTCTTCCATTCTTCCTCCTTTAATTGCGTCAATTTTTCTCCTCTTCTTGGCCTCTGTTACAGTCTCTTTTTTTACATAGGCTATTTCATTTCCATAATTTTCTTTGGAATACTCTCCTCCATCCTCATTACATGCCCATACTATTTCAGTCTTCTTTCTGTTAGAAAAAGTAAAATTTCTTTGGTAAACTTGTTGTATTGATTTTCTTCTTTATCTAAATTTATTTTTTCATCAGTCTGATGTCACATCAAACATTAATAATGCACTTTGTTTTCTTATTTTCTGTGACTAGTTTTTTCGTTAGTACGTTTTCCATGTTCTGTGGAGGAACATGTGGCACATAACAGAGTGATTTTAATATTGTGTTAATGTCGCTAATTAAATAGTTTTTCTAATATTATCACCATGTATTGAGCTGTTTAGTTTAACATTTTCACTATTATCTCATGTACTTCCTCTACCCCACTTTTTCCTGGATAACTTGATTCCTTATCCTGTTTCTCCTTGTGACGGCTAACATGCTCCTCACAAACTTCATTCCCATAGCCTCCACTTTCCTAGTTTATCTTTTATTCAATGTCCATGTTTCTGCTGCATACGGCATTTGCCCTGTACAACACTTAAAGAGCACTTCTCTTCATAGCAGGTCTCTTACACACCTATAGAACAACTCTCCCTGCTGTCCTCTTCTCATTAGATCCTCTCCACTTCCACCTTTCACCTCACGCTTCTAAGATATTTTACGTTCTGTACTTTCTCAGCTCTGCTCCATCCAACTTTATATCTTAACTCGGCCTTATCCACTTCGCACTTTTTCACTTCCTCATTCCATATCTGTAAATGTTCCTGTACTTCCTACCTTCTCCCCCCATACCATCGAGTCATCAGCAAACATCATGGCTTTCATTCTTCACTCCTCGAGATTTACTACCACTTTATTCATGACCATTTCCATTATAAATAGTAGTAGTGAGAGGGTACTACCCTGCCTCGGTCAATTTTTTATTTGGAACAATTCCGTCTTCACCCTCTTTGTCTTAACACAACTCATGTTATCCTCATACATGACAGCCAACCCTAGGCGGGATTATAGCCCCAATCTTCCCATCATCGGCAGCCCAATTCTCATTACACCATCACCACATTCCAAACTTTATTTCTATCCATACTATTATATGCTTTATCCACATCCATAAATACCATTATCAAGTCTTTCCCAAATTCATATCTTCTTCCCATCAGCTTTTGTATGGTGAAGCTAAGTATATCGTAGACTCAAATCTAAAGTCAACATCTTAAATAATTTAAGATGTTAACATAGATTATTATTTGACTAGATCAAAGACTTGCGAATTTTGTAATATTAATAACATCCATTATTTAGACATGGTTTTAATTACCTCATTTTTTATTGGATTTATTTAAACAATATATATAATATAACCTAACATTAAATTTGGATTTTAATTGATAAAATACTTGATTCAGATTTGATTGAAAAAATTTCTATAGCACTTTTGAATTGAATCAAGCTACTAAGCAAATTTTTTTATTTTATTCAAAATTGAATGTATTTTATTTACACGGCCAGACAACATAGTTTTGCAGTTTGTAAAGTTGCCATTGGCATTGTTCAAAGTTAATTTTCTCAATTCAAAGCGAAGTCAAATCGAATAATATGAGATATTCTTGAAGCCAAATCAAAGTTAGAATATTAAAAAAATAAAAAATAATTTTGGATGAAAATATTATAATTTGTATAACTATGTAAATAAAGAGATTAAATATAATTTTCAAAATGCTATATTTCAAACAAAATATATTTAGTCTTAAAATGATAAAGTAGGTTATCACAAAATGTAATATATTTTATTTCAGATTTTTTATAAACTAACATTAATTTGTAATGGAAATAGCAGCAGCAAATGAAAAGAATTAAAATAAACATGACTGCGTGTTTTTAACTTACTTTTTTTTTAAGCTTTGTAATTGTTGAATTTGAAATACTACTCTCAAAACAAAGTCAAAGTTTTTGAAGCTTTACACACCCCTAGTCACCACACTGTATCACCTTGTTATTCCATTTAGCCATGAAAGCCTCAATGTCTGAAGGGTCGGCCTTCTTGCTGTGTATGAGAACAGCGTCTGCTCCAGCCTCCCTGTATGCATTTGCTCTTTCTAGAGCTTCATCCAGCCCCCAGCCTGCGATGAACGCCTCCACACGCGCCACCACACAGAAGTCTGGGTCCCTCTGATGGTCCTTGCAGGCCTGCCAATCCCCCCCCACCCGAAGATACTGTATTTATCAATAACTTGTCACAATATAATTATTTCTAGATTAAGTTTGTTACATTTGGAATAAGTTACAGGAAAAATGAATAGAAATATGTATAATTTATTTTAGCACTGTATCTTACCACCTGCTCAGGTTATATGCAAATGTACTAACTACACAAATGAGTTAGGGATGAGTAAGGTTGAATCTATAGGAAGTGTACCCACATTTGCATGGAGGGGGGAAAACACTTTTGGAAAAATCACCAGTACACCTGACTGGGATCGAACTATGATCTCCCCATCATCAGCAGTCTATGTTTATTGGTGTTTTTACTTTTATTTGTGACTCTTTTTTTAAACATTTGAGAGGCACTTTGATTCATCCAAATTGACATAGTTTAGGTAATTCAAGAAAGAAATGTCATAAAAGGATGTGTTTGCTTAGTGAACTTATTGAATGGATCAAGCAATCTGGACATGATGGGTGATAAATAACCGTTATGTATATTTTATACTTACTGGTTGTTTAAATTGTTTGTAGGCCTACATTTGATTTGTGTATCTGATAATGATTAACAAAAATTCTAAATTTAGAAGTAGTTGTGCTTTCCTTATACTATGTACTTACTAAATCACAAAGTTATTTTCATATTTACATTGATCAAGTAAGGGTGAAACAGGTAGAATTTAAATTAAGTGTACACACGTTTGGATGGGGAAAAAAAATTCAATACATCTGACCAAGATTTGAACCTCAACTTCCTCATCCACCCCTTTAACCCGGTCACAACATATTTCTAGTTGTATGTATGTGCGAGGTCAATATTCACCTTTATTTTTAATGCAAACTCCTCCACGTCTGCCAGCGGCTGCTGTCTACCGTCCAATAGAGAGTTAGTCTTGGGAAAACATTTGTCTTCAATGCAGCACCCTAGTAACATAAACAATGTATGCAATACATTGTTCTTTATTCAAATAAATTGGAAAATTATGCCTGGACAAGGGAATCGGACTTGGGACCTTTGGCTTAGCTTGCCCAAAGTCCAGGGTATGATTCTCGTGTCTAGGTGTCATTTTTCAATTTATTAGAATATGACTCGGTAACAGCTAATCTCTATAATTATATTCATTCATCCGCCAAGCTTCGCCTTTCATATACCATCAATGAAATGGTAATATTTCTTAACTGTGAGTTAACTTCTAGCCGTCCTAATAACACACAGTGTTTTTCACAACAACTCAATATCCATGATTATGGTAGCATAGTACCGAAACATGTTGAAATGAAGTAATCCAGCATCTCCAGTGCTGGATATCAAAAAGGAGTAATGAGATAAGGAAACATATAAGACTTAGATTATTCCACATTACTTAATCACTTTATTAAATTTGTTTGGCAGATGTTAACCTTAAATTTTATTCTTTTATTTCACAACACATTTGGAGCTAAAACATTGTTTTATACCATACTATATTGTATCTTAAAAAATTTTGTATTAATATTTTTAACGTGTCAACCTAGATTTTAGACTTTTCATCAACTCGTTTATGGTCTAATTGATGCATTAAAAATTGTTTATAAATGTTCATATCTTACAATATGTTGTTTCAACAAAAGTACGAGGTATGTTTTTTAAGTAAGTATTGTTTTGAAATTTAAAACACCCAAGTGTACTTGTATTATCAATTTTATTTTTGCATGAAAGCCTGTACTTTAATATACTTTTCAACATAATTTCCAACAATGTTAAAGCATTAGTCATATTGTACAATCGGATTTTAAATTCCATCCTCATAGAAATCTGCCGCCTGATTTGATAACCACTATAACACGGCTGTTTTGAGGTCATCATCGTTGTGACGCTGACCATCAATATGCTTTTTTAAATGCAGGAACAAGTGGTCGTCACTAGGCGCTAGATCGGGACTGTACGAAGGGTGATAAAGTTGTTTCCAGCCAAATGATGTGATGAGATCTTAGGTACAATTAGCCACATGTGGACGGGCATTGTCTTGAAGCAAAACAATCCCCTTACTCAGCAGGCCATGCCTTTTGTTTTGGATTGCACGGCGCAATATGGTTAAGGTCTCACAATAGGTCTCAGAATTTATTGTTTCACCATAAGGCAAAAAATCCACAAGCAACACCCCCTTCCTATCCCAAAACACAGTACACATGATTTTTTGGACTCAAATCGTTTGCTTGAACTTCACTTTCTTGGGTGAGGTTGAATGCCGCCATTCCATGGATCATTGTTTCGATTCCGGCGTAACATGACCCATTCATGTTTCATCGCCTGTGATAATTTGGCTTAAAAATCATCACCAAACTCACTGTATTGCTCAAGGAAGGTCAATGCACTGGCTAAACGTTTGGTTTTGTGCACCTCAGTCAACATTTTCAGCACCCAGCGTGAACTCAACTTAAGATAATTTAAATATTCTGTCACAATTCCATAAAGAACACTTCTTGAAACTTGAGGAAACTCATTAGATAAAGATGAAATTGTAAAGCGCCTGCTCTCTTGAACTTTTCCATCAACTTTCTGCACCAAGTCTTCAGTAATGATAAAAGGTCGCCCACTTCGTTCCTCATCATGCACATGCGTGCGGCCATCTTTAAATGCTTTAACCCATTTTCTTACCATTCCTTCGCTCATAATATTTTCTCCATACACTTCACTGATCTGATGAATTTCAGCCACTCTCACATCTTTTGCACGAAGAAAACGAATAACAGCGTATTTCACAGTCGGCGGGATTTTCAATTGACTGAGCCATTTTAAATACTCAAAGATGTAAACATGGTCGAATATGTCTGTAATGGCGTATGTGGCTAACCAAGAGATGGAGGTACTCAACGCGCATGCGCGGAATGGCAGCTGCAGCGGCCGAATTTCAAAACGGTACTTAATTAAAAACATGCCTTGAATATTTAAATTATACATTTTGACTTGTTAATTTCGCTTAATACATTTACCATTTTAGCAACTGTTTAATCTACAAATTTAATTTTTATATATATGTCAGAGCAATTTATCTAAGTCTTAACTCTTAACACAAATAATAACCAAAGTACTTTGATGTTTATTTTATTAGCTGCTTGCATTCAAAACAAATATATGTGAACAATAATGGTATGGACATGTGATAAGGATGGAAAAAGGAAGGATCTCAAGTAAAATGATGGAAATAAAGTGTATAGCAAAAGACCACAAGGGAGACAAAATAATAGATGGCAGGGGCAGAAAACAGAAAGTGTGCAAGTGAGAGGAGAAGAATGGATGAGAATGGTGTAAGGAAAGAGAAAGATGGAGGCATTTTACTAAACGAACCCGGCCACAGGCTAGAAATAGTTCATGATGATGATGTAATCAATATAATAAATGGAAGAATTGTAATTCATTAAGGCAAATTAGAAAAATGGTAAATCAGGGGGAGATTGAAAAATGTCTTGGAAAACCTGTAATAGTCTGAGCTACCACCTCATGATAAATGACGTGCACTACAGTAGATACTGTACCTGCCACGCCACGATCCTCCAACTTGCGAATCAGTCGACGGGCATTGTTGAAGTTGCCGTAACCAGTGTCTGCATCAAGCAGAATGGGGATGTTGGTGGCGTCGGCCATGAACTCGACGACTTCAAGAACTTGGGTCCAGGAGGCCTCGTTGCTGTCTCGGACTCCGAGTTGAGCAGATATCCCGAGGCCACTTGCCCAAATACCAGAAAAACCTGACATGCCATCAAATAATGGACCCTCTATAGAATTATTTCCAAGTATATATCTTTTAATGTTGCATCTTGCTACCCATTCGGGTTGTATGCATATGTACTAATTATGCTAAAATGTTAGGGATGAAGATGGTTGCATTTAGTAGAAGTGTACCTGCACCTGGGTGGAGGGTGATTGGGAAACCATTTAGAAAAAACTACCCTCATTACACCCAACCAGGATTCAAACCCCAATATCTGGTCATCGACATAGTCTATTGCGAGAGAGACACGTTAGACCATGTGGTGACCAAAGCAAGTCGGTAATTTATTTAAAATTAGTTGCACCATCACCTTCTAGTATAGTTCTATAGCAAAAAGTTCTAACAGATTTACTTTAGAGTTGAATATATATAATTGTTATTGGTGCACTTGTTACACTGTTCAATACTAGGTATCATTCGAGGCATCCTCGAACCCTTGAATCCTTAAGAATTCGAGAAAATATTGGATTAAAATAATACTTTTTTTTAACTGTAATTTGTTTTAGAGGTCGAACATTGCTTGTTGGTGGTTTAGTCCCAATATAATTATTGCAATATAACAAAATATATGAACATATAGGCCTAACAACTAGTATTTTATATTATTTACTATACTCTTATTTCCGCTTGGGTTCATAATTTTTTTCCCAAAATTCATATTCAAGTTTTAGATTTGTGGTTTTTAGGTAAAATGAAGATTTGAATTAATAAAGTAATGGATTATATCCAACTCTGGATGTTACATTATATTAACTTTCCTTGGATTAAGATATGTTGGAAGGAATAAAAAACAAAGTAACTTTTGGGTTTTGTTCATATTTTATTTATTGCATCACTTGGACAACAGGCTGGTGATGAGATTGGGGTTAGAATCCTTACCAGATGTACTTAAGGTTTCCTACACACTTCATACGTGTAAATTTGGGTATATTTACTCTAAATTCTACCTCTGTCATTCCTACACTATCAATGTAAATTTTTAGCGAATCATCTACTCGAATTGTCCTGTGGCAATCGGTTGGACAACATTACTCGGGAGTCTTGCAATGGGATTTGATACTAATAATATGTTCATAATCTCTTCCTGTAGTAAGCAGTCGACACTGACAGTGACCCCCCTTATTTTAAGTTTTCACATTGCATGCAGTCAATTTGAAAGTATGAGTTTTAAGAAATATCTCACAAAAAAATAATTGATTTGTGGCTCTTTTTAATAAAATAAACTTTTCTTTATACATTCATGAGAAATTGATCATAATTTTATGTTTTTAAAAGCGAAAACAGTTTTTTTTCTTCTATTTTGTATCTCACTCTAATTAGTTTCAATTTTCAAATAATCATATTTTACTAAGTTTAAATCATAGTCAAAATAATTAAGAAAGACAATAATTAGTTTTGTTATATGATATTGTGGAAATAAGACTGCCGGGTAAAAAAATCGAGCAACTATCATCGAGTACTTCTAAAAAGAATCGGAAATGTGATATTCTTAGTTAGCATGCTTTTCGATTGTGTACTTTACATCTGCAAGTATTTTGTATTGAAAATGCATGTACAACATTTAAACCATAAAAGGTTATTTTATCGTAGCAGCTGAAACTGTTGATGAAAAATGAGCTCTAAGGGAATATGACTTTTAAATGGAAATAGCATGGTAAACAGTCCAGTCAATTAGGTCAATTCTTACTAAGCTTGTAAGAAAAGAGAAAATAAAAGAATAACAAGGTCCGAGTAAAGTTACTTGAGTAATCCTGGAAGAATCGAGTACTCCCGATTACACAACACAATCGATTTACTCGTTTATTTTTACTCGATTGTGCCCATCACTACCTGGAAGGTAAGTGAAAATACCTTTCCCAGCAAAATTGGTAGGCCCTTTTGTTCTCGCCCATAGAAATTCTCGTATCAGTTGGTTCAGATTGTGCACATTAAATACCTCAAATAAATGATAAGAAAAAAAGAAGAAAAATGATAATATTTATCAAAATTGACAGCTGCAGATCATGTTACTTGACATATGAATACATGAAAGTAAATCTAGTAACTTTTCTAGCTTTCAGGTAAGGTTCTTCCTATGAAAATATAACTTTTTAAAATTACATTAATCATTATCAAGAGGTTTATCCACATTCCCACAGTGGTTTTTGAAAATGTACTGTCCAAACCAATACCAAACCTTATTTACAAATAAATCCATCATAGTGGTCGGCTGGGAAGTGTGTCACTAAGGAGAAAGTACCTGTTTCTTGGACAATGCGGGCGCTAAGGCCCGAATGCGCCTCCATAAGGAAGGTCAGTTGGGGAGAGTTGAGGAGATTCTTGAGTTGTGTCGTTTTCTTGCCAAGGTCTGTGCTCGCAGCTCTCATGCCCATGATGTGTATACTGGCTACGCACAACAACAATACATGGTTAGCTTAGTGTTAATTGGAGGGGGGTAGATCAGGGGTTAGGAACCGATCGATCCTTTGTCAGTTTACAGTCGATAAATCAAGAAAACGTCATTAAAAGTCAATATTTGGGCCTTATAAACTTGCAAATATAACACATACTTTCACATAATATTTGCTTGTGACCAAAATCACCTTGATCATTTCTATCAGTTATGTTCAATTAAAATGTATTAGCTTAATATAAAAATGTACATTTGGTTTATTCTATTTTTTTCTCTAGAATAGTGGGAACATAATTATTTGAGGAAAGGTTGAATTCAAGGAATTAATAAATATACAGGAGAAGTCGAATATAGTGTGGTTGTCGAGAGATATACTTCACCCCCGTGTTGTATACTTAACGGAGGTGACCTGTAGAGTGACAAATGAAGGGGTGGGAGCGCTGGGAAAACAGATTATAACAGAATGCACTACTATATGTACATTTTCTTCGACATCACAACACGTGCACTGAACTTAAGACTCTACACTAAGTGAATGTTTGACATACATGGACTTTATGCCTGTTGGAAAGCGGTTGAAAGGGAGCAAGTAGTAGCTGAGTGGCTGCTGAATTTCAAGGACAGCGATACTTGCCTTAGGTTTATTGTTTCCTGGTGGTTGGAGATGCGAGCATAGTGATAAATAATAATGCAGAATCACTCTATTTATTGAATCTCTACAAGTAAAAATTTCACTAAGACAGTAATAACGATTTTCTTTTTTCAGGAGATATACTCTTTACTGCATTGTATCCGAATCTGCAGAATATGGGACTGCACTCTATCGGGTCTCTAGTGTAATATGAATAGACACAAAAGGAAAGCAAAAGTATAGTAGATAAATAATGGGTGGTCGCGGGAACTTTGGTAAGTTTAAAAGTTTATGCGGGCTCAAATAGTGACGTGAATAGTGAGTGAAGAGTGACACTGAGCATTGGGCGACTCCTGGATAGCTCAGTGGTAAAAGCTTACGCACAACAAGCCAAAGGTCCTGGGTTCGATTCCCATATCCAGGTGTCATTTTTCAATTTAAAGAACACCAAACATTTTGCCGACACCTGGTGTAAAGGATTGCAGCACACAACTTGATATATATATATATATATTTTAACCTATGGTAGTACATGCAATATCATACTTGGTACCAACACTTTATTCTTGCTCTGAAAACCTTTCCGCACCCAATCTATTTTTTTTCCACCTTCTCTTACTATCCAATTGTGTGATACACATTTGAACTAATTACACTAATGTGTTGGGGTATAAGCAAGGTTGAATTTAAAAGAGGTATCTGCATTTGCATTGAAGGAGAATTGGAAATCATGTAGAAAAAAACCCACCTTCAGTAAACCAGACTGGGATTAAAAACCCGATCTAACCGTCATTGGCAGTCCAGTATTCTGTGAGCAAGATGCCTTAGATCAGGTGTGTCAAACTTGTTTGATCAAAGGCCATATTGAAAATTTAAAAAACTGAAAGCCACATTAAAAAAACAATTTCACAATTTTTTTGAGTAAAAGTAACTTTGACTTATTAGGTATCTTTTTAATTACAAAAATACCCTTAAGATATAAAACAATACTCTTCATCCTCTATTTTTCACCAGAAGTTGCTTCAAATGCTATCAAGCATTCGTTTAAAAAATGAGTCTTCTGTGGAAGATTTTGATGCAATTAAATGTTATGAAATATAGAATTCATTATTTCTGCAAATTTGATAAAAAGAAGAATCACATTGCATTATATGTTGATTCATCAAAAGGTCCACGAGCTGCACATAATCATGGATCGGGCCACAATCTCACTTAAATTAAATAATCTTTAAATACAAGGGATGAGACCTTTACATCTTTGAATCCCTAAGGATATTCGAGATTCAAGGATTCAGAAAATAATTCAGATTGGATACTATACATTTCTTTTTAGTTAAAATTAATTTATTAGCTTATAGGACAAACTTAACAGGTAGATACTTGACCAAAAATTTATCTTTTAATGTAAACAAAATAATAATTGAAGAGAAAATCACACATGGAAAAGTTAAAAACTCATGAATAATTTTTCTAACATTAGGCTTTTACCCATTTTAAGTAAATAATATTGAATATGTCGACTCACCAAGTTGCCTGCCCTGTCGTAGCAGCAAAGGAACAGCGATACTCATGGTAGACAATCACCTGCAGTAAAAGAAGTTGATGGAAAAGGTGCATTTTTCACCAACACAATTAACTAATTGAGATTACCTGCTTTGATGGTCACATAGTCTGGGTGTCACTCTTGCAATATACTAGACTGCCGATGACAAGAGAGATCGGGATTCAAATTCTGGTTGGGTGGTTTTTCCTGAATGGGTTTTCCCCTCTCTCTCCACACAAATACGGGCACACTTCCTCTAAATTTCAACCTTCATCATTTCTATCTCACTAGCATAATTATTACAACAAAATAATATAGAAATAATTATTTTGTGTGATAAGGATGTATTCAATTCCAAATAAAATTAAAAAACAACTCTAAATAAATACCAGAGGTATCTAATTATATATATAAAAAAGGGTGAGGATCACTCCAAATAAATTATAAAGACATCAAATTTCTAAAAAATATACCCGGGCCATGGCCACTACAAATAGTTTTTAGAGACTTCTAATTTAAAAAATATCCAAATAGAATCTTCAACAATTTTTTTGGAGCAAGACCCCTTTGAATACTACCTGGTCCAATTCCTTCAAACCTATCCCCGGTTTTCGTTGATTCCCCCCCTCCCCCCTTCTCAACACTAAAAAAGGTTTTGATGTCGCTACACATTATGTCAACCCCATTGATGACAATCAAAATAAATCATCAATTTTTGGCTATTGATGCACAAACAATTTTCAACACCTTAAAGAAAGTTATGGAAAAGTTCATGTTAATCTGGAAATCTGTTGCCAGTGTGTTTTGATAGTGCACCTGTAATGGCTGATCAAATTATATCTATGTTTGGTACATTGCTTTGCACATTCCTTAAAATCTTCTTGTTGTCTATTCTTGTATTTCTGAGCTATTAGCTACTGTGCACAATGTTATGGAAGGGAATAAGACCACCAGACTTTCAGAAATAAAAGCAGAATGGAAATGCATTCTTATAAAGCGTATCAGGGTCAGAGCAGGATGTATGTGCAATTGGTCAAATGAAAACAGAGTGGGGGAGAACATATCACATGTACAGTTTTAACAAGCTCCGCTTACCCTGGCAATACTCCACTACACAACACTGGATAGTGGACACAAAGAGAAACATTTAACAGAAAAAGGCAAATATAAATTAACAAACACAGATAATTAAAGGAGAGGGTGTGAACATATTTCTGAGTGTAAAAAAAAGTGTTTCTTATGGGTCATTAAGGAGTAATTATTCTAGATGAACATCAGTAAATATGAACACGTGTTTCCTAGTAAGTGATTATTCCAAATAATTACTAGTAAATATTAATACTTGTTAACTCGCCTATAAACTGCAAAATTCTGCTAGTACTTTTTTTTAATATGTTTTGTAATTTTACACTATTGTAAAGCTAATTTTACCTTTCAAACAATCAACCAAAGAAGTTCCTCAATTCTGGGCAGACAGACGTAGAGAGTGAGCAGCCAAACTCTCGATATCTCGGCTAAAGTGATACCAGAAGAGTCACGACCCTGTCGGGTCAAGGTGAACTTTCTTCTGGCCATCAGAGCTATCACTAGATTGTGTCACTTTTTGTTTAAAACTCTTTTCTAATTGGTGATTATCATCCTTAATGTGTGTTCATTTCTATGTATGATGAAAAATAGGCCAATAAATAATATGTATTGTATTCTTTAGCATGATTGAATTGCTCTTTTTAGCTGATAATTATATTGGTAGTAGCTTAATTTCAAAGTACTATCACTTTTTAACATCTTTAGAGATTTACTTTACACAAAAACAAATTGTAACTTCTTCAGACCAGCTTCAGTGGCACTGGCTTCATGGTTTAAGGCGTCATTCTCACAAGAGACTGGACTGCTGATGACAGGAAGATTGGAATTTGAATCCCAGTTGGGTTTACTTAGGTTGATTTATCTAAATAGTTTAAAAAGCAAATATGTATTTATATTATCTTAATTTTTTTGGATGAAATAAGAGGCAGGTATTTAAAATAAAATATGTTTTAAACTTGTTTTTAAATCCAAACTAATTGGGACTGTGGGTGGTCCGGATTAGCAAGTATGTATTTTATTTCATAAGCAATACAAATAGAATACAATCTAATAAAGAACAGTAAAATGTTTTTTAGAATATAGTTTTTTTCCAATGTGGAGAATTAAGATGCAAAAAGATAGGGTGTGTAATATTTTGATAAAAAATCTAATCACTAATTGGTAATAAAAAATAACTAAAATTACTAATTAAAATAATCGTCACAGTGAGCTCACATGCTTTGCTCGCTAAAACGTTGATTTTAAATTGTGTTGCTTCCTGTTTTATACATTTGTATTTTGGTCTATTTTACTCAAGTTGTATTTGGATTACCAAATGTTCAAACTATCAGGGGATGGCCAGACTGGGCGAGCGAGTGACTAAAATATGAAATAGAACAGATTGGTTGTAATGAGAGGTGGCCAGACTGGAGTGAGCGACTACGTGCACATGCTTGAAAGATATATGTTGGTTCATTGAGTGCTAGGAAAACTTCTCATTTTGACATTTTTATTAATATCGATAAGTTTTGCACACTAGCTACTAACAGCTTAATTTAATTGGTAAGATCATAAACCATTTATATATGTATGTATAAAATTGATGAGTTAAAATGCTTCAATATTATCAAAGTAGGCCTTTACAAATAAGAATCACCATTAGCATGGAGAGAGGATGAGAAAACCACAACAATAAATCACTTATAAAAAACCACCCTCAGTTCACTGAGCCAAGATTCGGAGCCTCCTCGTCAACAACTACCGGGAGCTATCTGCTAATCCCGCGCGCGCTCGCACACTCACCAGTTTGGCCACCCAGTCACTTGCGCACTCACTCGCTTGTCAGTCTGGCCAAACCGTCAAGGTTTGAGTTCTACTGTAGTTAAAAAAATAATTTGTAGTAAATTATAGAATCAACTTTTAAATATATTGTAAGAGCAACAGAAACATTAATTTTGATACAATTCAACAAGAGTACAGCTGTCCACTTAGAGAGAGAGAAATTAGAGCTTTTTAAAAAAAAAAGTACATTAGTATACTTTTGCATTAAGTTGTACTTGATACTGTCTTGTACTAAGCTTATTTGTGTTCTAACAACCCTATAAAGAGATGCCTTTCCTATTTCTTCTTTATCTACTCTTCATATCCTTCTTAATTCTACAAAAAGTTTACTCAGTTGTGACATTGACATTTCAATGTCCATCTGCACAATACCCTCTTTGTTGAGTTCTCAGTCTCTAGGCCGCCCCAATTCCCTTCTACTGTTTATTATTTCACAAAACACATCCCAACAGGTAGAGAGAAGAGTAAAAAAATGGGTCATTCATCACTAGATAACAATGCAAAAAAAGAACCTTTTTCAAGAAACTTGAAATTGAGAGCCCATACATCTTTCAATACATATATCAAGTTTGAGTAGTGATTTCAAGCTTGGCTTGAAAATCCAAATACTTGCAGATTCCTTCTTTTTAAAGTTTAGCTAGTTCTGGCAGTACCTGTGCTAAATGTATTATGTCACTAGAATTAGATAATTCTCCTATATTATAGAACAAAATATGCGGATAAAAATGAATGAACAATCTGAAAAATCACTTCATAAATAACAGTTTGACAATATTTTTGGTTCAACTTTACAAATATGATAAAATATCTGTGATACTCTTTGCACGAATCCATAATAGGTGTGGCACTAAAAGGGTTAACTCATGTCTATGAATAATAATTTAATGTAAAATAGTTCCTGGTTACAATAAAGGGCTGTTACGGTGACAAGACAGAAGTGGCAGCTATCTTGAATCAAGATGGTACAAAGTTACCAACATCAGAGCTCAGAAGTGTTGCAGCCACTTGTGAACGGCGTCGTTCATCTTATATTTTCTCACAAATTAAAGGCTTGGTTTTCAATAACAACATGATAGGTACAATGACGTATCAAGGAGGGAGGTATGATAACCAATATTATTTGTATTAAAATCCATATTTTGTCTATTAATACCTACTAATACATTTTAGGTTCATGTACATATTTATTACTTTTATTTTGACAGTGACTTTTTATTTTTGTATTAATATTACAAATTTGTTAATTTATTTTATTTTGCACCACGTCTTACTACTACCTATTGGGGTTATATGCTTAAGTACTAATTACACTAATGGATTAGGAATTGGGAAGGTTGAATTTAGAGGAAGTGAACCCACATTTGTGTGGAGGTAAAGTGGAAAACCACCCCCAGTTCACCTGACCGAGATTCGAACCTCGATCTCCCCGTCCTCAGCAGTCTATCTCAATAAGACTATCGTGTTAGTCAACTAGACCACCAAGGTGGGTAATTTGTTAATAAAATTGTGTTTTCCCTCAAGTTCTACTTCCATTATTATAATTATTATCTAAAATTAATTTTTTTGAAGCAGCCATATGAACACCCATCCCCCCTGCCTCCCCAGAACAAGCCCTGGTAGGATAAGGGTTTATCAGGGGTAAATTACTATGTAATCCAAGCTCTAGAATTAGAGGGATTCAATACAAAATAAAACAAAATTAATGTTACCAAAAATTTAGAAAAATAGAA